>JAJOZX010011897.1:0-109873 GCA_023014485.1 Bathynomus jamesi | reverse complement strand
ACGGTGGCGGACTCCGAGCGGTGTTGCGCTGGTTCGCTCCCGGCCGCTGGCGTCGGATGGAGTTGTGTTGGCCGTTTACTGTCTGCTCTCGCTCAGATGACCCTCGGGGCGCACTCAACCCCGCGTCGTGGGGAAATGAGCTTCTTTAAAGTTACCTTTGAATATACTGTGTGTATATATATAATAATAAAGAAATAAAATAATTTTTCTTTTGATACTTTTATTAATAAAAAATGATAATAAATTTGTAAAAATGGGTAAGAATGGTATAGTACGTAATTGAAAAGAGTACTTCACGTATGCGATAGAAACACAATTAGAAGATATTTATGTAACTATTAATGTAAGAGAGTACAAACTTTTAAAATTATAGGTTCTAAAACACATTCTAAGTTTACGAACTGTTTTTAATTTTAAGCCCAGCGTTAAGTTTGTAAATGATAAATTTGGCAGTTTATATTAAGATTAATAGTTTTAATTCAGAAAAAGGAAATGCAAGACTCGATCATTACCTTTGAGATAATAATAACACAGGTCAACAAAAAAACATTTTTTTTTTCGTTGCCAAGGAAATTCGTACGAATTTAGGGTATTTTGGGGTTGCTGAATTCCAAAATGAAAGTAGTTTTTCCGATTTGGCTCTAGTTCTTGAGATAATGAATACCCTCAATTAATAGGAAACGTAACCATAACGCGTGCATATGGGAAACTACCGGAACATTCTAGATGGTGAGACCGAATAAAATGCCATTATGTATTTCATGTGTTTACTTTTGTATGATTTGAGACAATTTCAATGCGATTTGTAAGTAGGCTCCGCCTGAACATTAAATTTTTTGCATTTTTACGTGTTTCAATGGGGTACCAATTATCTCATAAATTAGAGCCAATCTAGCAAAACCGATGTCATATTCGGAATCAGCACCACAAAGTTACCCCAAAATCACTCTAATATGATTGGCAATAAAATGAGTGTTGACCAGTGTAATAATTCGAATCGAGTTTATTGTTGTTTGCGTGTAAGCTTTTTGAATTTTACATTTCGAGGAAAATATTCAGATCGGAAATAAAGACGGAAGATGTATTTGATTAAAAGTTACCTACAATTTCATCTGGTGAATTTCATGTAAATAAATGTAAACATTTCTCGACTTGGGTGAGAAGAGTTTCAAAAATTAATATTTTGCGTCCTTCCGTTTTTTGACTTAAAAGGGTCCGCATTTGGGAAAAGTGAAATTGTGAGACCCGCTAATGAAACAAATTATTTTATTAGTGACAAAAAAATACAAAAACTAGCTTTAGGCGTAAACATTCGGCCACTTCTTAACTGAAAGCCGGACCCACCATCTTTCCTTGGCTTTCAAAACTTTTATTACTCATTGCGGGTTTCATTGTTTATATTTTTGCCTTGTTAAGTGGGCGAATGTTGTTTAAGTGGATTCACTCTCGTTTAGTGTGTGAAGACGTTAAAAGCGTGGTAATGTTACGTCAAACCATTTAACTGAAGTGGAAAACTGAGCGATCAAACGTTGAATGATTGCTACTAGTTATTCCATTCAGTATGGAAATTCACCCATCCTCATGATAGGATTGGAGGTTTGTCTGAAAAATTTTGAGTCTTTCGCGTGGTTGTATTAACTAGGACGTAATTGTTATAAACATGTTAATGTTAAATAGTCTTATTTTTAATTATTCAAATTTTGATCTGGACCACTTTTCATTATCCAGACAGTCAGTTTAGCAGGAATGAAAGAGCTTGGGAAATTTTGTTAATGTTTCTTTAATCTTTTAATTTAGCAATAAAATATACAACTACATTCGGGATTTACTTCATTCTTTTATTAAAACTTTAAATGAAAATCATTTCAGTTTGTTATAACCAATTTTTATTTTTACATTTTGTTTAAAATGGCAAAATAAAAGGTTTTTGAACATTTTCTCGATCTGAAATCTTTAAAGACTGAAAGAACAAAATCATTTTTGGACTTTAGAACTGTACACTGTACAGGACGCGGAATTAGATGGAGATCTGTATGTGCCTCGTAACTGATGGACCGTTAACTGTACTCGTAGATGACTATCTTTGGTAAAGTTGTGTGTGAAATAAAAACAAATGATGCTGAAGGTATCCCATGACTGTTTTTATTTAAATGTAGATGAACTCTCACGAGATGAAATAAGTTAGACCTCGTTTTTTACCACGAAATTTAGTCTCGAAATATTGTGAAGACAAGAAACCGAAGACCACGGACCCATAACCAAGACTTAATATCAACGTCCAGGCAAATGACCCTGTTGATTCATTACGGATATGGGGTCGTTCACAAATTATATAAGGTCTTTGGGGACGGTCGGGGTGTCCGGAGAAAATCTTATATTGCCTTTAAAAGGTCGGGAGATGTCTCGCTAAAATCCTATCTAAAATTTTATTTAATTTTATTTTAACATTCTTTTATTTATTTTGCATCACTTCTTTCACTTCTTAAGCCAATAAATACGTGATTTGCGAAAGTGTCAGTGGAATATTGCCAGCAACTCACCAGTGTCCTGGATTCTCACGATGTTGCCTACCTGAGCCAGGACGACAAAGCAAAAGTTCCTCTCGGCCTTCCTGCAGCAAACGAGCAATGAACTGTCGCCATGCACATGGAATACAGTGCGACTCTACCAGATCATAACTTTGTTGTTGCCTTATAACATAAACTGACTCCAAGCGTAATCGTAGGGTTGATCATCAACCATAACACCATGGAAAATGAAGTTTCGTACCCGAGGCAACCTCCTTTATTCCTTGCTGGTAAAAGTTCGCTGGGTTCCGCTGGAGTCACCTCTTAACCTCTTCAACAACCTCATCGTCACCCTGAAACTTTCTTCCACGAATAGCATCCTTCATTGGCCCAAACAAATGGAAGTCTGATGGTGCCAGATCCGGGCTGTATGGAGGGTGGGGTAACAGTCAAGCGCATTTTTGTGATGGCCTCTCTTGTTTGCAAACTGTTGTGTGGTCTTGCGTTATCGTGCAAAAGGAGGACGTGTTCCAGTTTTCTCTCCGGTCGAACTCGCTTTAGCAATATATGCCTCCGAATTGATTGCCTGTCCTTTCTTCATAATGTCCACCAGAATCACCCCTTTCATGTCCCAGAAGATGGTGGCCATAACCTTTCCTGCAGAGGGGCCATTTTGAACTTTTTCTTGCGTGGGGAGTCTGAACCTGAAACAAAACGCCAATCCATGGAGTGGCATCACGCAAAGTGGTGTACCCAAGTCTCATCCCCAGTCACAATTCGTGAAAGGGAGTCATCCCCTTCTGTCTCGTATCGAACCAACGACTCGGAAGCAATTCCTTTTCTTTGGGCTTTGTGATCTTCAGTCAGTTCGCGAGGAACAAACCGTGAACACACTTTTGAGTATCCCAGTTGCTGAATTATCGTATTCACACTTCCTTCACTAATTCCTAGCTCCAGTGATAGCTCCTTGTATGTGACGCGCCGATTTGATCGAATGATGCTGTTAGCACGTTGCACAGCCGATGCCGGGCGACCGCTGCGTGGCTCATCATCGAGGCTGGCTCTCCCTCTCTCCGATGATCTCGCACATTTAGACCAGCGTCCAACTGCGCTTCGATCAACAACAGCATCTCCGTAAACGTTTTGAGACGTTTGTGAATATTTCCAACTGTTTCCTTCTCTGCGGTTAAGAACTCGATAACAGCTCTCTGTTTACGACGCACATCACTGTCAGACGCCATTTTTGAAACTGCGTTAATCATCGGTTTTATACAAGGGCGTTTAAAAGCGGTTTTATACAAGGAGGGGAGGTTCAAACTGGAAAAAATCCGGTTATGTGAAGCGCAGAAAGTTCAAACTTACGGCCCAAAAGACATTTCAGCCCCATGGCCTATCATTTAGCTAAGAAAAAATGGTGGGGCAAAATATATTGAGTGCCCCTAGTACATTGGTCGATCGATTAATCAATCAATAAGTGTGAAATAGATAAATTTAAAATTCTTTATATGACCGATGTGTTTGTATTGTTACGAATCAAAATATGAGGGTATATCTGGTGTGGATTCGAACTCTTATTCGGATTTGATGCTTCTGAAATAGATTCGGATTTGTAGCTGGATTCGGATACGGATTCAAATTTTTGAATTCTATGTACCTGCCAGGGTAGCCTAGCGGTAGAACGCTGGGTCATTAATCTGAAGACCAGGGGTTCGAGTCTTGGCTGAGACTTCAGATTTTAAGGGCTGAAGGTGCTTCTCCGTTCCTCCCTTGGTGGAATAGTGGTTCGGATTCCACGATAAGTTGCAGGTCCCCTCCGTCATATGACCTTAGATGTTACGAAAGAAATTAAACAAACGCCAAAATTATGATTATTATTATTATTATTTTCGACTGTACCCAATTATCAGTTATGGGTATAAGAATTATTTCATTTGGGATTAAGTTAAAAAAACGATTAAAAATTTTGAATAACTTTTCAAGTCTTTAGATAGACGTAACAGCAGCAGTAGCAGTAGTAGCAAATATCTCGTTCTCTGGAGGCGAGTTTTATTCCTTCAGACCTGAATGAGGTCAAACCACTCGCTTCGCACCCTTTTTCTCTTCCTGAGGGTTCCTGACCTCCAATTATACTGCACAGGTTCATTTATGAAATACAAGGTATAAAAGTAACACATTTAAATGAAAATTTTATTCAATAAATAGGGAAGTTATTACGCGAAGATAAAAAATAAATATAGAAATAAATTGACAATAAATTTAATTAAAAAATAAATCACCTGAAAAGTTTTGGTAAATATCATAGTAAATTAATTATACAAGTATAATTAAAACTCTCTACAGTAAGACTAATTCCGCTCAGGTTAAAATATTACTGTTTTAATAAAGTTTGACCTAGGAACATATTTAGTAAGTAATTTTGAATTCCCACGTTTTCTAGAGAGTTAATTTTAGATTAGCAAGATTGAGTTTAAAGTGCGATAAATTTAAAAGCTCTTAAAAGTACTTTAATATGAAGAATGAACCAAATGGATTTATTCATCCCTCCAAACAACTGTATAAAACAGTGAAATTTAATAAATGGCAGTTGTTTGGAGGGATGAATAAATTCATTTGGTTCATTCTTCATATTAAAGTGCTTTTAAATTTATCACACTTTAAACTCAATCTTGCTAATCTAAAATTAACTCTCTAGAAAACGTGGGAATTCGAAATTACTTAATATATATATATATATATATATATATATATATATATATATATATATATATATATCAAAAGTCTGTTCTCATGGGTATTTTGCGTTAATAATATTTTTCATTTAGAGTTCAGATAACTGACGATATAGGTGACTATAGAGATGAAGAAAAGGTGGAAACTATTTTGCAACATGTTGCTGGTAGAAATCAGAGAGAAGCATGTCAATTATTCCATAAACGACATCCTGATATGGCTTTCCCAAGTTACCGAATCAGGGCATCATTTATGGAATAACTGACAATTCCACCTTTTCTTCATCTCTATAGTCAATTCCACCTTTTCCTCATCTCTATAGTCACCTATATCGCCAGTTATCTGAACTCTCAGTAAAAGATATTATTAACGCAAAATACCCATCAGAACGCACTTTTGATACAATATATATATATATATATATATATATATATATATATATATATATATATTACTGTTATGTAAAGATATATAATAATTGGATTTTCGGACCTTTTCCTTTATAGCATCCCAACTGTACGGACTTGACAATTGGTTAGGTTAAGTCGTGATATTTTCGTTAAAACTAACGAAAATATCACGATTTAACCTGACCAATCGTCAAGGGTGTATAGTTGACCTAAACTAATTTTTTGTTCATTTTTTGTTGTTTGTGTCAAAATTGTTACTAACTGAAAAGGAGAAATTAGGGGTGCTATAAAGGAAAAGATTCGGATTTTCTTATTTTTAATGTATTAACATACGCATATGACATACAAAATGCTAAAATTTGCGCTTAAATACGATTAATATTTTGCTGAACTCAAACCAACACCTTGGCTTAACATGACAACATAATATTCCGAATCATTTCGAAAGATAACGTACAAAACTGTTTTATATATATCGTGCAAATGATTATAAAGCAATAAATAATTATGAAGCTTAGGCCAAGGTACATTAGGCTTGGTTTTCAGGTTAGTCACCTATTGCCTAGGTGTGGTTAGGTTAGGTCTGGTTAGGTTAAATTAAGTTAGAGGGTTACGGTTAGATTAGGGTTAGAGAGTTAGGTTACGTTGTACTCTCACCAGTAAATATTTTTCTGATTAATTTTGATGTATTTTGAAGGAATTTAACCTCCTTTTCGTTTCTAAATTTGCAATTCTTCAAATACAAAAACTGCTCATTTGCGCAAGAAATGAATGTCAGATTCTTTCAAGGCACTTCAAAATTGATCAGAAAAATATCTTGTGGTTATTAATTGCCGGTTTGAGTTCAACGGAATATTTACCTTAAATACAAATGCAAGTTAATTCTTCTTGAAAATATTTAAAACTATCTGCTTCAAAGAATTTTTCCCAGAGAAACAATTTTTGCAGCTCTTTCGACCCTAGTAAGATGGCGGCAAGAATAACCCATCAATTCGACGTTTAAATAAGGCGATATCCACTCTAGTCTTATATACGTTTATGGTTTTATAAACGTCTTACAAACGTTTATGGACGTTCGGTAAGCGTACTTTGCTCGCTGAGATAATCCTTCAAAATACCCAAGATTTGTAAATTATTTCAATACATTCGTTTAATCTTCAGGTTTTTCAAAAAAAATTTAAATACAGATTAATTTCTAGCTCATTTTAAAGTAACGGATTTATTAGAAGTGCGCTGTTAATAAATCCATTACTTACTGTGGCTTCATTCCCCAATTTCAATTTTTCGTAACAGAATATTCACATAAGAGCATTGCTTCAAGGTTTTCCAAATACATCTAATTATTTATTTAGGTTTTGCAAAGACTATACATATATAACTCTGCCTTCAGTAAAACATTGATGCGAAATCTTTAAATAATTTTAAATACAATGGTTCATTCTTCAATGAAACTTCAATACAACTGCCTCATATTCTTCAAAATATTTTAAATGTGATGGTTTATTCTTCGGCGCACTTTGAATAGACTACTCAAGGTCTTTAAAGTAATGTAAATACGCTAACAGAGCAGGGCGTACCCAGGATTTGGTCAAGGGCGGGGGGCTTGTGAGTAACTAAAACAAAGGTGTGTGTGTGTGTACACCATTTTTTCTTTTGAAATAATGATGAAGATCCATGATGGCAGCTCACTTCACAATTGATTAATTGATTGAGTTTAACGGTGCACCAACCCAATGGGTTGATTGATTGATTGATTGATTGATTAAGTTTAATGGTGCACCAACCCAATGGGTTATTAGCACCAGAACGGAGACAGTATATGCTGCGAGGTTAAGAGTTAATCACAAGTGTTCAGGGCATAATAAGTGGAGGAAAAAGGACAGGAGAGTAAGAGACCCATCACCTCTTCAGCCACAGGGCTGACTCTGTGGCGCTTGAAAAGAGGTCCTGTAGCTACATATACGGGGAAAGTGAAAAAAATTTAAAAAAGAAATAAATAAATAAATAAAATTAAATGAATGCGTACAATTGGGACTCCATCACAAAGCTGAGTACAGGATGAGGAAGAAAGTATGGGCTGAGAATGGAACTTAGTTGAAAGGGTAGAGTGAGATCTCGGCACACAGTCCGAAGACGCAAACGGGCAGCATTATATGCTGGACACTCAAGGAGTACATAGAAGAGGGTAAGTGAAGCATGACAAAGGTGACTAAAAGCAGGAGGGCTATCGGTGAAGAAGTGCTGGTGCGTAAGGCGACAAGTACCAAGGCGGAGCCTAGCCAGGATCACCTGTTCTCGTCGGGATAAATTAGGTGATGGCCAATGGAGAGGAATTGAAGGGGCTGCTGTAGAATAAGGGGCAGGAAGTGAATTCAAAACCTCCTGCCACCAACTCTGGACATGAGGCTGGAGGAGGGCCTGTGCCTCATGAGAAGACAGTTTGAACCGTACTCGAGAACCAAAGATCGCTGCATCCCTGGCAGCAGCCTCATTTCCTGGGATACCCACATGGCTCAGTATCCAGAGTAGGGTGGTCAGACGTCCGGCTTTAGGCGGACAGTCCGCCTTTTGAGCACTCTGTTCTTAGGGTGGCCATTTCAAAATTTCCAAAAAGGAGGACACTGCGTATGTGGCCGTACGTTAACATATACAGTATATATATATATATGTTAACGTACGGCCACATACGCAGTGTCCTCCTTTTTAAATGGCCACCCTAATCCAGAGGAAGATTATAAAGATATGGTTAGGAAGCAAATGTAGCAACCGTAAAATTCGGTGGATGAGGAAATGTGGAGAAGTTTCTTTCCAGGACTTGCAGAGCAGAGAAGGAATCAGAGCAGATAACAAAGTTGTGATGATGCAGCAAGTTGCGAGAAATATACTGAACTGCTCGAAAAATGGCATAAAGTTCTGCCGTAAAAATGCCACAGGTAGAGGGCAGCTGCCAAGATGTGGTGACAATGACAAAGGCAGATGATGCTTGTCCATCTAGAAGTTTAGAACCATCTGTGTAGATAAATTGGGAGCTGGTAAGGACTTTATGAGGGCAAAGAAATGACTTTGTATGACAACAGAGGTTACCCGAGACTTTGAATACTTAAGGAGGTCATAATTGAAAGGGAATGGAATTATCAAATAGAGGGGGAACTGCCCGCTGGAATATAGGTCATGAGCAGAAATGTTAAAAGCACAGAAAATCCTTTGAACAGCAGCAATGAAGGGCAAAAGATGGGGGCGTTGCAGATAAAATTGGAACAAGTAAAAATCTAGGTACAACCGGCGGACAGGGTGATGAGCTATGCTGAAGGTGCGGAGAAGATAACGAAGACCCAACAATAAACGGCGAAATTGTAAAGGCATGATAAGAGCCTCTGCTTCCAAGAGGTCCACCCGGGTGCAGCGCAGTGCGCCCACAGCAATCGAATGCCTCGATACTGGAGCCTATCTAATTTAAGGAGATGACAAGAAGCAGCAGGGGAATATAAGAAACTTCCATAGTCAATTCTTGATCGAACCAGAACTTTGTACAGCCGGAGTAGGGTATCCCTGTAGGATCCCCACGTCGTGTTGGAGAGATATCCCAGGATAGAAAGAGGCTTGGTACACCGATTTTTGATGGAGTCAATGTGGGACTTCCAGGTCAGACCTTGATCGAAGACCATCCCTAAAAATCTATATTCAGTTACTCGAGCAATGGGAAAGGAGGCTAAGTGTAGTGGACGATGGTCAAGAATAGGGCGTACCGAAGGTACCCAAAAGGCACAATCATCAGCATACATGGAGTAATGGACAGAAGGGGGTGCAGCGAAGATGTCGTTCATCACAATCGGAAAGAGTGTGGGGCTAAGTACACTGCGTTGAGGAACCCCTGTCTCAATCTCAAAAGTCTCTGAGAAGTGGTTATCAGAATATACTGATATACGTCTGTGCAGCAAGAAGTTGGCAATAAAGTTAGCTAAATGGCCACGCAGTCCCAGATTGTGTAATTTAAGCAGAAGACCATGATGCCAGATTGAGTCAAATGCCTTGGAGATATCAAGAAACACAGCCACAAGGTACTCACTCCGTAAGGCAGTCTCCCGTACAGCATATTCCAAACGGGTAAGTGCATCATAAGGAGAAAAGCCCTGCGGGAACCACACTGGTGGAGATGTAAAAGAGAGCTATCCTCCAGGTAAAGAAAAAGTCTCCTCTTGACCATCCTTTCAAAGACTCTGCACAAGTAGCTGGTGAGAGCAATAGGGCGGTATAACTGAACATCAGTTGGAAGCTTTCCAGGCTTGAGAAAGGGGAGAATCAGAGCTGACTTCCACTGAGTAGGGAAGGAGTCAGTAAGCCAAAGTGAGTTATAGAAGCGTAAAAGCTGAAGCTGACCAGAAGAACTCAGGTGTTGCAAAAAGGAATAATGGATACCATCCTGTCCAGGGGAGGAGGAGCCAAAATGATGCAGAGAGTCGAACAACTCAGGCAGAGTGAAGAGAGTTATAAACTTCCCCATTATCAGAGCGAAAAGAGATATGCGAGAGCTCAGCTTCGGCCATTCTATAAACAAAGGGTTCAGCGTAGTTTCGAATGCTGTTGACAGTAGCAAAGTGCAAGATGAGCATGTTGCAGACCACTGCCGGGTCAGAGTATGGAATGCCATCTTTAACCAAGACCTTACGTGGCAGCATAGAGGAGGAACCTTGAAAGGCCCGGATTTTTCTCCAGACTGCAGATGAGGGTGCACCAAAGGAGACGTTGTTAACATAGTTCCTCCAAGAGGTTCTCTCTGCTAATTTTACAGTGCGCTGAGCAAGTGCTTGAGCATGTTTGTTGTTAATAAATAGACGTAGAATTGGATTCTTTCGAAAGCTACGGAGGGCCCTCTTACGTGACAAAACAGCAGGTTCACATTCGGCAGTCCACCATGCTGCATTATACAGGGTGTCCCATAAGTCCGGCATCATAGGAAAAATAATAAAAAAAAGGCAAAACAAAAGCTTTTATTTACAGAACGTGCTCAATATGTCCACCATTGTTTTCAATACACAAATTCAGACGTGATACCCAGTCAGCAAGCACACGGTGAATGATGTCAGGAGTAATGGTGTTACATGCCCCGATAATGCGCTGCCGCAAATGTTCAACACTCCTAATTTTCTCTGCGTATACCAGCCTTTCAAGTGGCCCCAGAGATAAAAAATTTAGTGGCGTGAGATCCGGGCTTCTAGCTGGCCATTCCACAGGCCCTCGACGTCCTATCCAATGACCAGGGAATTGTTGGTACAGGTATTCCCTTACTTGGGTGTTGTAATGTGCAGGAGCGCCGTCTTGCTGGAACCATGTTGGGAAATCTCCTTCGTTCAAGACACTGGGAAATGCTTCTTCCTTGATCATACGTAGGTAGGTGCCTCCAGTGACATGTTCATCGAAAAAGAGGGGGCCTATGATGCGATTCTTCGAAATGCCACACCATACCATCACCCGAGATGCACCTTGTTCCTTTGAAGAGGTATACGAGTGAGGGTTGTTTTGAGACCAGTAGCGGGTGTTCTGTCGATTTACCTCACCATTTCCATAAAAAACAGCCTCGTCACTGAACAGAATGGTGGACGGGAAATTGGCATCCCGAGCATAAGAAAAATATGAATTATGGTTTGTAGAAATAGAAAAATATTAATTTCTCCTATGATGCCGGACTTATGGGACACCCTGTACTTAGGATTAACAGTAGTTGACTTCAGTGGAACAGAGGCAGAGGCGACTGTGACTGTAAGTATGGAGGTAGAAATGGCTGTACAATCCAGATCGGCATCATGAGAGGGAGGAGGCAAGTTGGCTAAATGGGAATTTGCCTCCAGTCATCTTTTTTCAGATCGAAGCGGAAACGTCGTTGAATGGGAGGAAGGGAGGATGTAGCCTGCAGAAAGATAGGGAAATGGTCACTATCACAAAGGTCAGAAGATACGGACCACTGGAACTGGTGGGCCAGTTCTTGACTACAAATGGTCAGATCAATGGAGGAGAAAGTCCCTGTAGCATCAGAGAGGTAAGTGGGGGTGGGCAAATTAAACAAAAATAAGGAGTTGTCCAAAAGGAAGTCAGCAAGGAGGACCCCTCTCTCGTCGCAAAAGGAGGAGCTCCAACAAGAATGATGGGCAATGAAGTCCCGTAATAAGATGAAGGGAGTTGGAAGTTGCTGTACAAGATCATCAAGCAACTGTAAGGTAGGAGAAAAGCCGGAAAGGAGGCATGTACAAAGAACAGACTGTAGTCGCTTTACCAAAGAGCGGAACCTGTGCTGCAACTGCTTCGAATAGGGTATGTAATTGGAGGGGAGTGCCAAGAAGAAGGGCATGAAGCAGTAAAGCAACACCACCCCCATGGGCATTCCTATCTTTTCTATAGAATGTGTAGTGTTTGAAATAAGGGGAGAATGGTTGGGATAGGCGAGTTTCCTATAAGGCAATTAAGGCAGGAGAATAGGTGCTAATTAAGTTCTGCAACTGGGGTAGTTGTGCATGAAGGCTCTTGACATTCCACTGTACAAACGTGAAAATTAAGGGGTGAAGAGGAGACGCATCCCCTCGGCGGAAGTAAGTTTTTTATTCGGAACAAGATTATTTGTATTAGCATAAGAGGCAAGTCTGTTAACAATATGTTGAGACGATTTATTCCTGGACATAAGGTCACGAACATCCTTCACCAGCTGCCAATACTGGGAACTGGTGAGACCACTGACAGCCCGAAGGCTCTTACAATGAGGAGGCTGAGAGGCAGACTGGGAAGAGGGAGACGGGCCAGGAGGGAGTAAGGGTGGCAAATAACCATATGGAAACGAAGAGGTGTCTCTGACAGTAAATGGATGGAGAGATGGAATTGTAGGAGGTGCAGAAGAAACCGGAGGGCATGCCGGTGAAGACGAAGGCCTGGGTCTAGGCTGGACAGGTGGAGTTGGGGGAGAAGACTGAGCTGAAGGGAGATGGGGTGGGTTTGTCCTGGCTACCTGGGAAATGACCTATCCAAGACTGAACAATGGCGTCTCGCCTCTGAGAAAGAGACATTATTCAAACATTTGTATCGCACTATAGCCTGCTCCTTCAGGTAAACTGGGCAAGTCGAGGAGAAGGCGGGATGGGGAGCATGACAGTTTGCACAACCATCCGGACCTTCACAATCTGGAGAGGAGTGAGACCCCCACACCTCCCACAGCGGGGCTCATTCTGACAGACATCTCGGCCATGACCAAATCGTTGACACTTAAAGCAACGCAGAGGTCTCGGAAAGAAATGCTCAACAGTATAAATGAGGTAGCGACAATAGATCTTAGTTGGGAGAACCTTCCCACCAAAGGTAAGTACCGAGGCCATCGTAAGAATCCTGTCCTTACCTCGTGTAAATCGTCTCGCATCCAAAACACCGCAAGTTTTAGTTCCTCCAAAATATCCTCAACTGAATCAACTAGCAATTCTGGTGCACGAATAATGCCTTGTATCTTATCAAACTTGGATGCCAATTCTACCTTAATATTGTACTGGTTGTTCAAGAAGGAGGCTGCATTAAGAAAGGTTCGCAGCTGGGATGGAGAAGCAGTCTGCAGTAACAAACTACCACTCCTACAATATTTGACAGACTTAACCTCCCCACAAAGGGCCTCAATACCCGGCTTAAGGGTAAAGGGACTGAGCTTAGTGAGCCGAACATTATCAGAGACAGCAGTCATATAGACATATGAAGCGTAAGAAGGAATTTCATGATGTTGGTCACGAAGCAGGAGGGGCTTAGTCTTGAAAGGAAGCGTAGGGGCAACTTTTATCGTAGAACCGGACTTAGAACCAAGAACCTCACAATCACCAAAAACTGGACGCCCATCAGCATGTCCACCCAAGGGGAGGCCAGGCGCTATGGACAACTAGAGGGCAGGGAAGCTAGCACTGAAAAGGAGTTTGAAACAGGCACAATGGTGAAAGGAACTGGTATGTGACACTGAGATTTCTGTGAATTCTAGCCTGAAATGCCTGAAAGCCATCCGAATCGCCATGCACTTCGGCAGAAACAATAGACGACTGGAGGGCAGAAGCACCCCCATCCTCAGATGGGGCTGCCTGTGAAGACATACGTAAGAGCCGATCGAAAGATGGTAGGCTATCCGAACTAACCCGAAATACCTAACCGAAGGCTAGGCCTGGCCCTGGCCAAAGCCTAGAAGCCAGACTCTTTCCCGAAAAAAAAAAGGAAAGGAAAAGGCCTAATAGGGATCCAGCTAATTCAGCACACAATCGAAATAAGACGATTAAGTAAATCTACACAAACACTGAAACAAAATCATTGAAACACGTCCTATCAACACGATTTACCGCCAAGGTTCCCCCTACCGACTCAACCCAATGGGTTATTAAGCACACAAATTTTTTGCAGTTTAGTTTATATACCCATAAAATTATCATATTTTCGAATCTGCATGAAAGAAAATTGAAATTATGGGTATAACTATATGATTTATTAAGTTTTTGAAAGGTGGGTTTTGCTAGGTTTTACCCAAATTTCTTTAGAATATAGCGGCCGTTCAGGCATATGAGCGTAAAGTATGATGTTTTGCATATTGTTTACATATTATCTTTCTTCTGAATAAGTATTTTCTCATTTATATATATATATATATATATATATATATATACATTTTCATGCTGTACGATATTTTTTCTTTGCATCATGCATTGCCACTACAAGGTAATTAGTAGGCCCTTATTTCTTGAAAGGATACAAGTTATGTTTTATTTAGAAAAGGAAAAACTTGTTTTATTTACAAAAGGAAAAACTTTTTGTTGGAAGGATACAAGAATATTATTTACAAAAGGAAAAAACTTTTTTATTTATAAAAGGACAACTACTGTTTTCAAAGGATGTTCAGTTTACAGTGGTGAGTACATGAAGTACATTTTTTTTTGTATATATATATATATATATATATATATATATATTTATATATATACACAGGGTGATCAAAAGTCGATGTGCACCTATATAGATGATATATGTAAAGTAGGTGCACAGTTACTTTCTTATCACCCTGTATATATATATATATATATATATATATATACACGCAATAAGCTAATATAATGGTGCATTGCATTTTTACTTTTACCGGAGAGCTGTGACAGCCATTAGCACTCGCACAAGGGCTGGCAGCTCAAGCTGTCAAAAGCAAAGTAAGGGTTACACCAACACTTCACAATGTCGGAGTATACAATGCAGGGGCACAGTTGCCAAGTCCGCGGTTTTCTCGCCTAATTGGCTGGTAAAAATCTACAATCGCGGGTCGGTGAATTTTTGACTGTTTTAAAATTCAGATAACGTCTTTTTTATTGATAGCGGAAAGTTTGAATATTCAACAAATATAAATACTGTAAACTAAAAAATTTGCAAATTTTTTAGCGTGTGAGCAACTACAACAAAGGTGTGTGTGTGTGAATATACCAAGCAGGTTTAATGCTATCTCACACACACACACACACACACACACACATATATATATATATATATATATATATATATATATATATATATATATATATAGTATGAGCTTGGTTTGGCTGTTTTGGGGCTGGTTTTTAAGCATGATTTGGCGGGTTTTCAATTTTTTACCTGGCAACACTGGCCTGGGATGACAGGTCTGGTATTAATATTTTATATTAATGCATATAGAATAAATTCATAATAACTTAATATGTATTCTTACTATAAAATAATACACACTAAAACAAAACCTGCTAATTTCTGTAACTGTATGTACAAACTTTAGTACATAGTTGTAGAGATAAACACATCAATGGACACCGGTACAAAGCCCAAAGGGGGGACTGCCTCTGTCGCCCTCCCCCCCTTCGGTACGCCTCTGTGACAAAGTCAGTAATTTCAGTATATTTTTGTGTCTTGAAATTATTATGAAACATTATACGAACAGACTGAAACTATAAAATTATTTGAAATGGTTAAATACTACTAAAATACATTATTTCAAAGTCTTCAAAGTGTGAACTCCGCGTTAAAGAAGTAAATGTCGAAATTAGGTTTTAGATAAATAAATAAAAAATTTATCTGACTAAAGAATTTTTAGTTTTTGTACATCACTGACAATAAAATTAAAAAAGAATTATAGGATCAACGCGATACATGGTCATATGTGAACTTTGAGAAAACACTATCTCAATGAAATACTTTTAAAGAAGTTGACAACTAAGGAAAAGAGTCACTAAAGAGAAAGAGAAGATAGCGGCAGTTTTTAAATACGGCAAAACATGTATGGTGAAAGGAAAAAATAGTGTACGTTAGGGTTTACATTTAATTATATTTAATTTGTAGGGTTTTATGACAGTATTTCTGAATTAACTGACTGTAATCATAAACCTTTTAGGGCACTTCTCTCTTTCTACGAGAATGGGAAGACAGTGTATACTACGAACAGAGAGTAAAATCATAATTCTTCAAACAGAAAAAATATATTAAGGTTTATGCCTATGAAAGTGATTGAATTTAATTATCATGGTGCCAACTGACAGACTATAAAAATAATAAAACTTGTATACGAGTTTACAGGATTGACTTCCTCCTTCGAGAGGCAAATTCCATACAGACTTTGACTAAAATTATAAATGTGATTGAGTCAGACTCTTAAAATAGTTACTCATTCTGCCCTCATTTACAGTTTTAGTTACAGTAGTTTTTTAGACAAGTATAACGTGATGTTTTATTATTTTTATAAGAATAATCAGTTTTAATGTGTATTATTTTATTTTATTTCTTTGAGTTAAGGAACATTTTTGGGTAAAATGAAAACTGTCTTTTCTCGAAATTCAATAAAATAAAAAGTGATCTGTAAAATTTACCCAGTAATTAAAGGAATGCCAATGAGCCCCCTCAAAGCAATAAGAAGAGTCTTCAGAAAGTTTTCAAGAAGGGGACAGATCACGGGAATGAAGCAAATATTTGCTAGGTCTGTAAGTCCGTTTCGGTAAACCATTCGGCCGTTGAGTGGTTATATAGGTCGAAAATTATCAACGATGAGTTTATTGTCTTCGTCAAGGATCATTCGAAGTTCATTTAGCTAATAAAAATATCATTTATGTTATAATGTCCAACGTCCAATGCCTTAACATAAACAAGTGTCAGTCGAGCTTGAAAAAATTTCAGTTTACAATAGTCGGAAATGAAAATTTGTATTACTGATTGTTTGCGATTAGCAATAATACCTGATATGGTTGCGAATCTCTAAAAGAATTTTCCCCACTAGAGAAAGGTGAATTTGTTTATAAACCCATGAGTTATTTTGAAAAAACAGCTAAAAAGTTAAAGAAATTACAAAAAGTTCAAATAAAAAGAAATGATGAAGGTACAAATAAGTGACCTAAAATAAAAAAGAGCGAGTATTATCCTATTAATTCAATTCGACTTACCTGTCTCTCAGACACAGGAAGAGAACTAGAAAACACAGTCCAAATAACAGCCTCAAAACACTGGGGTGTCGTTAAGGAGCCAGTATATCTGTAGTAACTATACTTGTCCAGAGGAAGGAAATCCAGCAATCTATATGCAGGATTAAATTTCACCTCGCTTGCTAAAAATAAGAACAAAATTATCTAAATGTATTTCTGTAAACATAATGAAATGCGCATATTATAAAAGTTGAAGGAGAGCTGGTAAGGACTATTTATTATCCATGAATTTACACATTATCAAAGCTAGCACAGGTAAAATAAATATGAAATTAGTGTGTCCCCCTTTGCCTTATTTGTGGGGGAAGCAGGTATACATTCCTCATAAAATATTTAAAAAATTATTGTTTTTATTTCACTTCGACACTTTCTAATGTAAAATATATTTTACTTCTTGAATTTGGCATGATTTTTTCGGTTTCCACTCCGAAATTAGTAAAAATCATATATATATATATATATATGAAAATTATTTCACGAAAGTAACACGTGAAAAATATTTATGATGAATAAAACCACGAAGGAAAGGAAACACAAAATGGTGCTCAAGCGCTTTCGTCTAATGACATCCTCAGGAACACTCAAGTGTTCCTGAGGATGTCATTAGACGAAAGCGCTTGAGCACCATTTTGTGTTTCCTTTCCTTCGTGGTTTTATTCATCATATATATATATATATATATATATATATATATATATATATATATATATATATATATACAGTCGGATTAGGCATGTTCAAAAATCAACTTTTTCTTATTTTCATAGGTTTCTGTACATTTTCCCATGCTTTTTGACCTGAAAAAGCCGAAAATCACAACTATTTTGACCTAGGATGTTGGGAAGCATTGCCGCATGGAGCTTTAAATTTTCTGCCTTGAAATCGGCCAAAGCGCCAATTCCGGGGTCCCTTGAATTATGTTTTGCACTTTAACTTTTGATCTAAACAAGATAGAGCAACAAATTAGGTATCAAATGAAAGAGCATAAAATTAATAAATAATAATAATAATAATAATAATAATAATAATAATAAATAAATAATAATTAATAATAATAATAATAATAATAATAATTATCTATCATTTTTCAGGAAACAACAGAAACTCAACCAGAATCTAGAAAACCATCTACAAGTTACAACTTCACAAGCTGAGGGAGCTCCGTGGGCGCACAGTTGATATCTCAGAACCTCCACGTACTGTCCACAGGCAGGTGTCAACTGGGCCATCTACCAGATCTCTCACTGAAACTTTCCTGGTTGGATACCCTTCAGCTTTTATCAGTGGTTCCCAGCTTCCCACCAACAGACAGGCGTTCCAGTATTTCCTTAATCTTCAGAATTTACAGGAAAATGCAGGGAGGCCCATGGTTCAAGACCTTGCATATGAAACAGTTGAATCTATCATCCCATTCTGGCAGATGGCTAGGATCAAGACAATGACCAAGTACAACGCAATGAAGCTCTTCATGAAACTACATGAGAAACATCGTGCTCTGGTGAAAAGCAAAGGAAGAGCAAGTAACCCTGGAGGAAAAAGAGGAGCATTTGTGCTGGAATTAGACAGCCTGTTCGATATAGGAGCTCCAGATGCAATCCAGGAAATACAGAACAACAGACTGTTATCCAGAGAGAAGAAAGATGAGGATATCAGGTTCTACGAAGACCAAAAGACTGAGAGGAAAGGTCATATGTCTGGTCATGACAAGATTTTTGAGACAAGATCCCTGCAGCAAGCAGCGAGGAATGAAAGACTGCAGCATAGACAAGAACAAGGTAAAACTAATTACTTTGAACGTTACAAAAAGTTTTAAGTTTTACTCCATTGCGATATTTAGCATGTACTTAACAATTACTGTCTTAACATGTTGTACTATTTTACAGCTGCAGCAGAACAAGAGGCAGTTGTTCATGTGGATGACATTACCTGGGGTGACTCAACTGACAACGACGCTAACACAGAGGACATGGATTACCATCAGCCTCGTCCTGGATGTTCTCACCATCAAGACACTGTGACTAGTGTGACTTTGACGTTTCCAAGGAAGGTCATGGAATGTGATGTCATCTGCAATACAGCTGATCGTCTTGGTTTATCAGACAATCAAGTTACTGCCATGGTTTCTGCCACCTTGAAAGCTGGAGGGGCTGATCTGGATAACTTCGTCATCTCAACCTCAACAACACGTCGCAACAGAATGCTGTCCAGGTATAATATCAGCCAGAGTCACATGTCCAAGTTTTGTGAAAACCCCCCCACAGTACGCTGCCTTACACTGGGATGGAAAGTTGCTCAAAGATGTCTTGGGCAGTGAACCTGGAAGTACCTCAGAGACTTTAGCTGTGCTAGTGTCTGGTCCACCTTCATACACTGAAGGAAAGTTATTGGGAGTACCTGTCATCGACAATTCTTCTGGCACAGCTCAGGCTGAGGCTTCAATGGATTTACTGGAGACATGGGAACTTACGGATAATGTTACTGCCCTTGTTTTTGACACTACATCCAGTAACAGTGGAGTTCACAGAGGAGCTGCCAAACTGCTAGAGAAAATGCTGAACAAAAAGGTGTTTTATCTGGCCTGTCGACATCACATCCTGGAAATCCTAGTAGGAGCAGTTTGGGAGAAGCTGTTTGGGAAGGTGAAGGGGCCAGATAATCCCTGGTTTGAGCATCTGAAGGATGTTTGGACGGACTTGTCCAAGGAAAACCCAAAGATGCTGGCTATCAACAGCAAATGGCTGAAGGAAAAGAAGAAGAACAGTGAAGAAATACTCCAAGACATTCTAACAGCAGAAAGGCTTCCAAGAGCCGACTACAGGGAAATGGCTGAACTGACAGTCATTGTTCTTGGAGGAACGCCTCCTCGAGGTATTCACTGGAGTCGACCAGGCGCCATTCATCAGGCCAGATGGATGGCCAGAAACCTGTACTCCATGAAAATGCTGATGTTTGCAGATCAACTTGAGTACGACGAAGACACTGTATCAAAGCTGGAAAGACTCAACACCTTCCTTGCGCTGTTCTACACTCCTGTATGGATGATGTCAATGTCTGCTGCAGATGCTCCCGTGAATGATCTAAGTCTAATCCAGGACATGTTGAAGTACAAGAAAACTGACCCAGAGCTTGCTGATGCAGTACTTAATAAGATGGAAAACCACAAATGGTACCTGACGCAGGAAGTCGTGCCATTTGCCCTGTTCAGCAGTAGATTGAGTGACACATTGAAGCACGACATTGCTGCCCAGTTACATGCCACTGAGAAGCCAGACAGCTTCAGAACAGGAAAGCCTCTATTCCAGAGAGTCACAGCTAAGACCACCCTGGTTGATCTCATTGGCCCAGAATCACATTTCCTGCTGGACACACTGAACATTGGATCCGAGTGGCTTCTGGAACCTGTCACGTCTTGGCCACAGAATGAGGACTACAGAAAAGCGTTGGACTATGTTAAGAATCTGAAAGCGGTGAATGACATTGCTGAACGTGGTGTCAAGATGATGAGCGACTTTGCAAATGTCATAACAACAGATGCCAAGCAAAGGGACTATCTCCTTCAAGCTGTGGAGTTCAACAGACGCCGCTTTGACAGCTTCAAGAAACAAACTCTCAACAACTGACTGTGTAAATGTCATTATGAAATTAATCATCATGTAATGCTTTCACTTCTTGATCGATTAGACTTGTGACAAAATGTTAATCTCAAATTTGTGTCATGAATAAGGCGCCTTGTCTGCCTTGAGTGTGAGAAAACGAATTTTGTGATATTTCTGAAATCTTTGTATGTACCAATGTGCCATTTCTTGTTCCAAGAGTATCATAATTGTATAAGTTAGAAAGAGGATTAAAAACACTTTAATTTGGTGCCTATTTTGTTGCTCTATCTTGTTTAGATAAAAAGTTATAGTGCAAAACATGATTCAAGGGACCCCGGAACTGGTGCTTTTGGCCGATTTCAAGCAGAAAACTTAAAGCTTCATGCGGCAATGCTTCCCAACAACCTAGGTCAAAATGGTTGTGATTTTCGGCCTTTTCAGGTCAAAAAGCATGGGAAAAAGTACAGAAACCTATGAAAATAAGAAAAAGTTGATTTTTGAACAGGGCTACAGTCGGATAGACATGGACTGACCAGTCCAAATCCACAAATTCAAAGTTTGTTATATTTACGGAATGATGATGCCTTTCTCAGCTAAACTTTACCGCAAAAATCTATTTTATAGCATTTTTCCATTCTTTTATTATTTGAAGCCTACGGCTTGGCTTTGACTTACCTGCCTGGATTATTGTTCGATGGGGCTGTTTAACCTCCTTCGCTACATCTAAGGTCATATAACGGAGGAGACCTATACAGCTTTACGTGGAACCCAAACCACGGGTCACTACATAATCTGGTCAGAGGACGGTCTCCCATCCGATTATAACCAAGGCCCAATGTCGCTTAAATTTGCTGATCGACGGGAAGCGGTGTTCCAACATTGGCCATGACGTAACTATGCCTGCCTGGAAACGTTTTACATTGGTGTCGAGTTATTTTCCAAGTTTAGTAGAGTAAGCCATATGCCCACTGTAGCAGTGCTGGTTTTCTAAAATAGTACTAATTCTTTATTTCAGCAGAGGTAAATACAAATTTTTCCCCTTTCGCGGTCCGCAGGAAAAAATGCAGAAAGTGAGAAATCCAAATTTAATAAAAGTTTTTTGACTCCAGAAAGAATGAGACATTTTTGCATTTGCAGTTAAGGCGCGAAATGAGAATGACTAATATTTCTTAACCTAAATGAACTTTAGCTAACGTAACATTAGCCTAACCTAATCTGGACCAGAGTGGGAAAGCCATTGATGAAAATGAGAATGGCATGAAATGGAAGTAGATCGAGGAATTGCCTCCTTTGATCAACATACTCACTCGCGCATGAGTTGGGGTGGGCAGGGAATGAAATGGAAATGGCATTGAGTGGGATGATGCTGGCCTTTGCTCAGCGGAAGAACAATGAACTCAATCTGAGTGAATCACGTTCATCTCATTCCTTGTAATTCTGTGTTCTCGCAGGAAAGATTAAGAGTTAAATTACACCTTTAAAATGAAATACTACTACTACTACTACTACTACTACTAATAATAATAATAATAAAATAATAATAACACCAGTACACATTTGAAAACTTGTCGATCGATTTTTACAAACTAGTTAGTGATTCTATATAATTTGAGTGCGCTGATCTCAAAAATATAGTTAGTTTTTCCCTATCACGTATGGTTTTCTTATTACAGGGTGTGTCATAAATCCCCCATTTATCCCCAAATGTGAACCATCTTATCGAGACCAACATTGGATTGCACATGCTAAACCATAAATTTTGTTGTTATAGACTACAGTAACGTTTACATAATAATGTAGGGTAAATATATATAACAACCAGTCCCGTTTCCAGCAAAATACTCTCTCCCCTCCCATCAATGGGTGGTTAACATTTGGGGACAAATGAGGTATTACAACACCCCTTGTAGCAAGAAATCTTTAGGTGATAGAGTAAAACCTAATTAAAGCAGAATTAAATAGCTCCTAGCTCTTGGACAAGCATATTGCTTGTTTATGAAAGAATAAAAAAATAACAAAGAAACAAAATATATTTACCTTTTTTACTTGCAAACATTTCAGGACTTATTCCAAAGACTTAAGACTACGAAGGTAGATCTGACTAATGACGACTAAACCGGTGTTTCTTTGATGTTTTCTTATGCTGTGCGTTAGGCTGATCTCGTTGCAGACACCTGCAGTAATCCGCCATCATATTTGTATGCCATCTTCCTTGATATCTTCTTTCCATGGTTTTTATGTCCTGGTGAAATCGTTCCCCTTGCTCCTCACTGACATCTCCGAGATTTTCGGGAAAACGGTCAAGATGCGAAAATAAGAAGTGAACTTTCAGGCTCATGTTGCAGCCTAAGGCGCAAAACTTTTTAAGCATATTTTCCACCAGTCTTTCATAATTTTGGCTTTTGTAGTTTCCCAAGAAGTTTTCAACAACATCTTTGAAACCAAGCCATGCTTCTTTTTCTTTATTGGTCATTGTGTTCAGGAAATGATCGTCTGTCAATAACTTTCTAATCTGAGGACCTATAAAAACACCTTCCTTTATTTTCTCGTAGCTAATCTTTGGATATTTTGAACAAATGTACTTGAAACACTCACCTTCTCTATTCAATGCTTTGACATACTGCTTCATCAAGCCTAACTTAATGTGCAAGGGTGGTAGGAGGATTTTATTTGGTTCAACTAGATGTTCATGTAAAATGTTCTTTAATCCTGGGGTAAGATTCTCTCTAGGAGGCCAAGTTTTCCTCTTCCAGTGCTGGTCACGTGCTCGACTATCCCATTCGCAGATGAAACATGGCATCTTAGTGTATCCTGATTGCTGCCCAAGTAACATGCAAAGGACTTTGAGATCCCCACACAATATCCATCTGTGATTTTGATACTGAATTTTTTCCAGAAGCAGTTTCATGTTATCATAGGTCTCTTTTAAATGAGTAGAATGGGCAGTAACACTCCTTTTAGACTGGTTTTAGAGGAATCTATAAACAACCTCCAGTCACTGGTTTGGTATTCGATGCCTAGCTTGCACACTAATCCTGTGATGTCCTTGCAAAATACCAAGGGACCATCTTCTTCGAAAAAAGGCACGAAGTCTTTCTCACGATTTCTGTACCAAGCGAAGTACAGTATGTGTCGGATGCCAATAAATTGTTCTCCTGCAATCTAGACCCCAAAAGTTCTGCAGAGTCCTTAGGCAGATTCAAATCCCTGACTAAGTCATTTAGGTCGGCTTGGGTTAATGGTTTAGGAGGATCTCGGTCAGCTGTTGGCTGTTCGTAAACATCATCATTGTCTGGATTTGGAGCTGAATCAGAATCTGAATTGTATTGATCCAGACTCTTGGGTGGGCGGGGAATAGGAACTTCTGGACCATGGGGTACCGGCCATATTGCAGATGGAAGACTTGGGTATTGAAGGCTCTCTTTATTCTTTGCATTATAACCTTTAACATTGCAAGAACAGAAGTAGCAGTCGTCGGTATGGTTTCTAGGCTCGCGCCATACCATAGGGATCCCAAATGGCAAACTTTTCTTTTTACCTTTGCTCCAATTCCTCAGTGCCGCAACACACGTAAGACAAACCTTGTGTGGAGCCCAACTTTTGTCTTGATTTCCTAATTTAATTCCAAAATAAGCATGATAAGCTCTCTTAATGAAGGTCGTTACAGTTGTCCTTTGTTTTACAACAACATACCGACCACAAATATAACAAAATATGTCTGGACTCTGGGTACGTCCTCTAGAAGCCATTATTAAAATTTTAAAGACGTAATGTTAGAATTATCTACCTGAAAAATATGAAAAAACAAAATTAATTAAAGATAAAAAGGTAAAAAATTACAAACCGCCCCAAAATTGTTTTGCTAATAACTTTAAAACTGTGGGTGATAGAAAAAAACTGGTAGCATTTTTGAATTCAGCGCAGCGAACTGCTTCAGAATCACAACTCAAAATAAAGAAATCGATTTTCATGCAGACCGGTGTAATAATAATAATAATAATTATTATTATTATATATATATATATATATATATATATATATATTAGTGATGTAGCGGATGTCATTTTTTTCACATCCGCGGATGCGGATGCGGATGGGGATGTTTGATTTCGACATCCGCGGATGCGGATGCGGATGTCTACATTTTCGTTATTTTTTAGGATATATTCGAGATTTGTTGTGTTTAACGTATATAATAAGTTATTATATAGAGAGAGCTGTAGCTATAATGTAGTATAATTGATTAATTGTACAATAATTGCTGTACTTTTCTCTGAACATATAAAATAATATCAAGCATCTAACTAATATAGAAATCAATTAGTGAATTCGTCTGCAAATAAATTCGTTATATTTTGTTGCGTTTCAGCCACAATTAGAAACCATAATTGTGTTACCAGGATGCGGGACGTGAACCCAACTCAAATGCACCCCACCGACCTCTTTCCCCAACCTCCACCCTTATAGAAAGATATCTTTAATTAGCTTGATAACTATTTATATTAAGTTTAAAGTTTTATTAGGCATATTTATAAATGAGTAATTAAAATAAAGTAAGCTAAGATGTTCATCGTTTAATGTTCAAACTTAATTATAGGAAGGTTATGCTCAAGGAACATTAATTTTTCTGCCTTTTCTGCTGCCAGTCTGTTTCTCTTTTCATCATATATTAATCCAGCACTGCTAAATAATCTCTCGCTTGGTACGTTTGTTGGAGGACAGGCTAAATGTTTCCTTGCAAGTTTACTCAAGTATGGATAGATATTCTGCGTATTTTTCCACCAACTAATAGGATTGTCACATGCAGCCAGGCGTTTTTCTTGATGATAGCTCTCGATCATTTTTACTACATCTTTTGACATCGCGTAGGTCTCGTCATTGCTGCTTGACTCAAGAAACTGAGAGACAGATTCTGTGATAGATTTGCTTGTTGAAGGTGTTGGTTCTGTCACTGAAACTTTTATTCTTTTGGTGGGTGGCGAAGCGACAGATTCAAGAGATTGAAGCTCTTCAACTGCTTTGCCAAGTGATGATTTAACTCGTTCTAATGTACTAGGTGAAAATAACTTAGCTTTGTAACGTGGATCTAAGTAGGTTGCAAGAGAGTAACTTCATACAAGAACAGCCTCTCATCTTGTCGCTTGCATCACTTTTGCGCACAATGAACTAGTTCTATTAATATAGTAGAATTTGATAATTTCCGCTTATTAATGGTTTTATCTCAACGGTCCACATCCGCACGACATCCGCAGTCCAAAGTGCGGATGCGGATGCGGATGCGAGAAAATGTGCGGATGTTCCGCGGATGCGGATGTGACCTACATCACTAATATATATATATATATATATATATATATACAGAGAGAGAGAGAAGGAAAAGAAGTACCTCAAAAGGCCTTGCGGCCCATACCGAGGAGGTACCAATGGCAACGGGTGCCAGGGAAAAATTCATCCACCCTCAAATAGTGGGCAAGATTCGGTTTAACCTTTTCTTGAACTGATCTACACAGGAACTGTTCACAGCTTCTGAAGGTACCCTGTTCCATGTATCACAGTTTTTATAGGTAAAGTAATTCCCACACACACACTAGCGCTAAACCGTTTCAAATCCAACTTCCGACTATTGTTGCGAGATCATTTAACCT
The DNA here is from genome assembly GCA_023014485.1 of Bathynomus jamesi. Lineage (NCBI taxonomy): Eukaryota > Metazoa > Arthropoda > Malacostraca > Isopoda > Cirolanidae > Bathynomus > Bathynomus jamesi. Next base: position 83,505 of record JAJOZX010011897.1, on the reverse strand, counting down.
AAACATGCTTCTAAAATCGACATCGTTGAACCCGTGTAAGAGCTTGACAACCTTGATGAGTTGACCGCGCGGCCTCCGAGTGTCCAGCGAAAACAAATTCAGGGTGCGTAAGCGTCGATTGCAGCTCACATCCCTAACGGAAGGGATTAACTTTGTGGCCCTCGCCTGGACTCGCTCCAGCCTCTCAATATCTTTCCTAAGGGTAGGCGACCAGAACTGCATAGCATACTCCAGGTGCGGCCGAACCAGGGAATTGTACAGAGAAAGCACAATCTCATTGTTCCGAAATCGAAATTGCCTCCTGATATAACCCAACAGTTCTGGGCTTTCTTTTCAACCTCTACGCACTGTTTCGTAAACTTAAGGTCGCTGCTAATTAGCACACCCAAATCCTTTTCCAAATCAGTGGCCTCGATATAACTCCCCAACATGGAGTAGTCCGAATTGGGATTGGCGTAGCCAATGTGCATGACCTTGCATTTACCCAAGTTAACCCTTTACGGACAAGTCCGCAGCATATGCGGTCACTCTTGTTACCAGAACGTATAGGTTTTATTGTTATTGAAAACTAAATATTTTAGTAACTAGTCACTGAAATGATACACATTTTGGGTCCCTTTCCCGACAACTAAATGACATCTATATATAAACACGTAGAAACATTTATAGAAACGAGGCATTGTAGTACAATTTACATTATTATTTCTGGTGGACCTTAAGGTACCATCCGTCGTTAAAGGGTTAAACGGCATTTGCCATTTTTCCGACCACTCTCCTATCCTACGTAGGTCCGCACGCAGCACAAAAGGTTGTCACGTGTAGATTTCGAATTACACCATTAAATAAATTAATAGGTAATTTTTACTGTGCAAGAGTAAAACACGTAGCACACGACACTTTCCAGCTAAGAAATCTAACAACTCTGTCTGTACTGACTATGTCATGATCTTTTTTGTAATTTATCAATTGTATTTTGAAATGTAATCCGCTTTGTATTTACTCGCTAAGACTCGTGTTCCATTTTCTTAAAACAAAAACAACCGTAAGTCTATAGGAAAATGCTCATATCCATAAATTTTGTCAGTGTCATAACTAAAAATATAGACGAAATAGAGAATTTTGAGTATTACCATTGAAATCAGCGTGTCCAAATTAACTAAGTGAAAATTCTTTTGCGTCAGTTAAAGACAAAAACTTGAAAATTGTGTTCTAGTGTTATATATGAACATGCATACGTGCATACGCACAGCTTTAGTAAGCAGAACAGTCTAATAAAAAAGTTGGTTCGTGCCTTTGTTCGAGCCCTGATTCTTTGCGGCCGCCAGAATATCGCCATCCACGACCACGACGACGAACGTAGCAATTTCATGGCCCTGCTACATTATCGAACTGAGTAGTATAGTGGAAAAATGTGAGACAAATGGATCGATTTTAAAATTCCCCCCCCCTCACCGTCCTTCACTTCATGGCGGTCCTCCACCGTCCTTCATGACGGTCCCTCCTTTATGAGGTGTCTTTAAAAAAAAAAAAAAGGATTCGTCTTCACCTTCCTTCAAAAAAAAAATTTAAGAAAGGATTCATCCTCGCCTTCCTCCTTCATAAAAAATTCTTTCATAATCTTTCGTGAGACAAACAAGAACAAACAGGAAAAAGCATGCAAAAACATACGTACATTCGAGTACTTTCTGTTCAGGCAAGTTCCGCCAGACAGTAGAAATTAAAACTTAAAATGAATATCTGAAAGGTTTTAATAGGCCTAACGAGAGTATGCATCGACATCAACACATCCAACTTTCATATGTTAACAAATTGCGAACAATACATAAATCAAAATCAGATTGAACATATTTTAAATCGAAAACAAGTTCTTTGTTTAATATCTGTATTATGAAAAATAAAATGAATATTTATTATTTTAATTTAAATAAGTTAATTTCTCTTTTTTAAGGGAAACTGACATATTTTCAACCGCTCTGAATCAAATACAACTTTTTTATACATTCATAACACATGCATATTTGTTTATTTACTTTAAAATATGTAGTTTTCTGTTATTTACATCGATATATATCATCACATTCATTTTCACATGCCATCTTCTGGTATGTGAATTAATAATTTTACTGTACATCAAATTTCGTTATAAAATTGCATGTGTTAAAAGAACATCAAGTTGCGTAATGCGCCTTTAAAACTAAAACATCAAATCTGTTTTCCTCCTCTAAACATCCACTAAAATATTATTACTAATATTGATTTATTGTTATTATTACATATATATGTACACGTGTTAAGAGTATTTAAATTAAATATATTCATTTCAATTCCCTTCGTAATAAAAGCATCTGGCAACTCTACCCCAATCATGCTATATTTTTCTCACGGTAACTGTTTTCAGGGTAGTAGTTAACATTAACTTTCTTTTAACGACTATTAGGGATCTTTTCCGTTTGACTGCCGCCATTGAAACATAAGAGGTAAGTGCCCCCAGCCTTCTTTACTTAGCCTTATAAGGCTAACTAACGAAAATATCACGACCTAACCTAACCAATCGTTAGGTCAACTGTACGACCTTGACGATTGGTTAGGTTAGGTCGTGATATTTTTGTTAGTTAGCATTATAAAGCTAACTAAAGAAGGCTGGAGGCCCTGATCTTCAGGTGATCCCCTTATTTTTCTGAGTACACGATTAAAACTTAAAAATTAAGCATGGATCTTGAAAGTAATTAAAATTGTTTATAAGAAACAAAATTTGAAGGGGAAATTAAGAAAAGCTTTTTTATAAAGTAACTTATTTTGTATCATCAAGACATTTCAGTTAAAATACAAAATACAAAAAGTTTAATTATGTTTCAATGGCGGCAGTCAAACGGAAAAGATCCACTATTAGTTGCTACTAATCTTGTTATTATTATTACTATCATATATATTATATATATATATATATATATATATATATATAAAACAACATCCAAATAAGAAGGTTCGGGTAAAAAAAAAAAAAAACTTTCTTAATAGATGCAATTAAAGAAAACGGGATGTCGAGTTCGTGCAAGTTGGCATTTTTAATTAGATTCAGCGGGGAATAGGTACTGAAAGTTGAGAGATTTTTCATCAAGAACCTTTCTAGTTGCAGTCATAGTTAACGCCTATTCACATTACTTTAACTATCATTTCTCTAATTTATCGACTGTTCGCAATTCCTCATAATTCTCATAATAAACGTATTTGTTTTCAGTTTTCTCTCACACCAGTCAGCCCAGTATTTACATCAATCACACAGAATGTACATTGTACATGCTTATTGTTTTTGTCACTAGCTGTACCAAACATGTCTTTACAGGTTATTTTGAGCCAGAAGTTATAATGAGATCGATGTACAGTTCCCTCGAATGATCTATTAAATAATTTTAAGTTAAATGTTAGGGCTCACTTACGTCTTCGCAGAATCGAAGATCGCATGATGATACAACTTTCAGTTTTACGTTTTTAATACAGGTGAAAAAGCGTATGGTGTTCTATACGTACATATATTAGGATTGAAAGTATTTTTGTGGCCATTTGTACAGAAAATGATGTTTTTTATACGAGATCTGATATCATAAAGTATTAAATTATAACATTTTAAACGTTGTATAACGGTACGCTTCAGTTTGTAAAGACATGTTTGGTACAGCTAGTGACAAAAACAATAAGCATGTACAATGTACATTCTGTGTGATTGATGTAAATACTGGACTGACTGGTGTGAGAGAAAACTGAAAACAAATACGTTTATTATGAGAATTATGAGGAATTGCGAACAGTCGATAAATTAGAGAAATGATAAATGATAATTGAAGTAATGTGAATAGGCGTTAACTATGACTGCAACTAGAAAGGTTCTTGATGAAAAATCTCTTAACTTTCAGTACCTATTTCCCACTGAATCTAATTAAAAATGCCAACTTGCACGAACTCGACATCCCGTTTTCTTTAATTGCATCTATTAAGAAAGTTTTTTTTTTTTTTTTTTACCCGAACCTTCTTATTTGGATGTTGTTATATATATATATATATATATATATATATATATATGATAGTAATAATAATAACAAGATTAGTAGCAACTAATAGTCGTTAAAAGAAAGTTAATGTTAACTACTACCTTGAAAACAGTTACTGTGAGAAAAATATAGCAAGATTGGGGTAGAGTTGCCAGATGCTTTTATTACGAAGGGAATTGAAATCAATATATTTAATTTAAATACTCTTAACACGTGTACATATATATGTAATAATAACAATAAATCAATATTAGTAATAATATTTTAGTGGATGTTTAGAGGAGGAAAACAGATTTGATGTTTTAGTTTTAAAGCCGCATTACGCAACTTGATGTTCTTTTAACACATGCAATTTTATAACGAAATTTGATGTACAGTAAAATTATTAATTCACATACCAGAAGATGGCATGTGAAAATGAATGTGATGATATATATCGATGTAAATAACAGAAAACTACATATTTAAAAGTAAATAAACAAATATGCATGTGTTATGAATGTATAAAAAAGTTGTTGTATTTGATTCAGAGAGGTTGAAAATATGTCAGTTTCCCTTAAAAAAGAGAGAAATTAATTTATTTAAATTAAAATAGTAAATGTTTATTTTATTTTTCATAATACAGATATTAAACAAAGAACTTGTTTTCGATTTAAAATATGTTCAATCTGATTTTGATTTATGTATTGTTCGCAATTTGTTAAGATATGAAAGTTGGATGTGTTGATGTCGATGCATACTCTCGTTAGGCCTATTAAAACCTTTCAGATATTCATTTTAAGTTTTCATTTCTACTGTCTGGCGGAACTTGCCTGAACAGAAAGTACTCGAATGTACGTATGTTTTTGCATGCTTTTTCCTGTTTGTTCTTGTTTGTCTCACGAAAGATTATGAAAGAATTTTTTTCGAAGGAGGAAGGCGAGGATGAATCCTTTCTTAAATTTTTTTTTTTTGAAGGAAGGTGAAAACGAATCCTTTTTTTTTTTTTTTTTTTTTTTTTTTTTTTGAAGAACCATGAAAGACTCCTCATAGAGGAGGGACCGTCATGAAGGACGGTGGAGGACCGCCATGAAGGACGGTGAGGGGGGCGGAATTTTCAAATCGATCCATTTCTGTCTCACATTTTGCCACTATACTACTGAGCTGAGCCGGATTCTGAACTTCGACATCATATACTGTAGAATCTGCATCAAAAAATGCATCCTACATCAGCCCTGATATTCAAAAGGAGCTGTGACAGTTGTGTGGAAGACAACTACAGAATACCATTACGCATCATGGCGTCGTGCTGGCTTTTCTACCGTCATCGCCGATGAAAGTTCAAACGTCAGCAACATGGCACAAGTGGCTATTTGTCTACATTTGTTTGCCACCTCGAAGTTACCAGTGCAATGAACATTTCCTCTTTTGTCACCACCCGAGATACCACTGGTGAAGTTCTAACAGACACTATCCTCTAGCAGACTGCAGAGTTTCGGCCTTGATCTCGACAAGATGGTGGGCCAGGGTTATGACGGCGCCAGCAACATGTCTGGTCGCATCTGTTGTGTCCAGACCCGTGTCAGAGAGCGACGTCCTCCGCCAGCTATGTACACTGCCGCAGTGACACATGAATTTGGCCATGTCCCAGTAGGGTTGTACGTATCTGCAATATGTACAGTCCCTTGCAATAGTCGCGCTCCTCCCCTATATAGCCCGTAACGACGACTCGTTGCTTCTTTATAAACCTCAAAAAATTCCTTACGCTAATTCGGGAACATTTGACTGGCTAATATCCCAATTTGTGAAACATCTTGGCGCTGGGCGAATAATACGAGATACTGTGTGTTCAGTGATACATCACGCATATAGGCCTACCTGTTTTTGAAAAATAGGTTTTGGTTGATGAAGAACACGCTTATGTTAAGATGATGGGAGAATACTGTAAATGTCTCGGCGAACTTTTTATTCACTTCTAGCATGAGATCATCAATCACAGTCACCGTATGCTCATCGCCCTTTATCAAACTAACATCATAAATACTTTGGAATAAAATAATGTCTTGGTAATTGTTGAAAACAGTTTGGTATGTCGAGCAACACCATATAACTTTATGTACAGGTTTTGAGAAGAGTGCGTCTTTATCTTTTATAACTTTAATCATAAACAAGGTTTTACCACATCCTGTAGGACCAGATATAATACATGTAGAAGGACTCGTGAATCTGAATTTTTCTTCACAATCCATATCAAGCACAACACACTCTTAAACACTACCTTTGCCAAATATAATAAAAATTCAAGTACCAGTCCTTATTTTCTTCTTTTTCATCTTATGAATAGTACAAAAGAACCCAAGATGAACATAAAGAGAATGAATTAAAAAAAAAGTCTTTGCCTAAACTTTGTTGAGATTTTTTAATTGAAAGATCGAACTTATTTCCTTAAATTACAAAGGCCTGCGACGGTTTTGTTGTTCGAAATATTTTATCACTTATATAGTAATTTTTGCAAGCTGATTCCGAAAATAACATTCATTTTTCGCCATCACGTACAGATTTTTCACAAAATGTCATATTTCATATTACATATGTAAGTAATTTTCATTAAAATTGACTCAATTAAATTTTGATTAAAAACTACTGCCTATAAATGCTTCCAGATCAGAAGTGACGTCAGAGCGCCCTCTAGAACATCCGAGAAACGCATCGATAGTATATAAGTGATTGACAAGCCACAAGATGAGTCAGTCTGTCTAGTGCGTGCAAGGTTATAGTTCTTTATTATTCAAAGGTGTGCGGTGACTATATTTCTCTTGAAATTTGTTTATTGTCGCTATGGCAACCAGAGGGTGTGTAAATAGCCCAAACATTTTCTGTTATATTTGTGGAAAATTTACTGTGAAAAAACAAAGGCGAGATATTACAGACCGTCAAGAAGGCATACTATGCGTACTTCGGAATGAAACTTGGGGATCAAGACAAATCATGGGCTCCACATAAAGTTTGCAGTGTTTGTGTTGAACAACTTAGACTGTGGAGTAAAGGTAAAAAGGATTCTTTACCTTTTGGGATTCCAATGGTCTGGCGTGAGCCTAGAAATCATAGCAATGACTGCTATTTCTGTTCATGTAACGTGCAAGGCTACAATACTAAAAATAAAAAGGAAATTTTTTATCCAAACTTTCAGTCTGCTATAAGACCTGTTGCTCATGCACCTGGTATACCTGTGCCTACTGAACGAAATACTCTTGATATAACTTCATCTGATTCGGTGTCTGATGACGATGGAAACAATGATATTGATTGTTTTCAAACCGAGACATCTGGTGAACTTCAATTGTTTACACAAAGTGAATTTAATGAGTTGGTAAGAGATTGTGTCTCCCGAAGGATTCTTCAGAGATTTTGGGATTCAGATTTCGTGCAAAGAACTTGCTTTCTCCCAGGACGTCATTTTCATGGTACAGAAATCGAGAAAAAGGATTCATCCAATATTTTTCTCAAGAAAATTCACTGGTATATTGCAACAATGTTTCGGAACTAATACTTAAGCTAGGCGCTGCAGTCTATGACCCAAATGAGTGGAGACTTTTCATTGATTCTTCCAAAAGAAGTCTAAAAGGCGTCCTCATTCACAACGGTAACTTGTATGCATCCGTTCCTGTGGCTCATTCGGTTCACTTGAAGGAAACATACGAAAATCTTGAGCTTTTTCTAGCTAAGGTTAAATACAAAGAACACGATTGGCTACTTTGTGGAGACTTAAAAGTGATTTGTATGTTGTTAGGTCAACAACCAGGTTATACCAAGTTTTCATGTTTTTTGTGTGAATGGGATAGCCGAGCAAGAACTCAGCACTGGATAAAAAAGGAATGGCCACGCAGAGGCAACCTGACATCTGGTTCTAAAAACATTCAACGTGAAAGTTTGGTTGACATGAAGAAAGTCCTTTTACCTCCGCTTCACATAAAATTGGGCTTGATGAAGCAATTTGTTAAGGCCTTGGACGAAGATGGAGATTGTGTTAAGTATCTGTGTGGTAAATTCCCAACTCTTTCGGAAGCAAAATTGAAAGAAGGCATTTTCGTTGGTCCCCACATTAGAAAACTGACTTTGGATGAACATTTTGAAAGAACAATGAACAATCTTGAAAAAGAAGCGTGGATTGCTTTTAAGGATGTTATCAGCAAATTTCTGGGGAACAACAAGGACCCAAATTACCAGAACATTGTGAACAGCATGCTAAATAAGTTCAAAGAGTTGGGTTGTAATATGAGTTTAAAATTACATTTCTTACATTCACACTTGGATTACTTCCCTGAGAATCTCGGAGCACTCAGCGAAAAACAAGGAGAATGGTTTCACCAAGACACCAAAGGAATGGAGAAGGGATATCAGGGAAGGTGGAACATCAGCAGGGCCGGATTAAGACCTTTAGAGGCCCTAAGCACTTAAAAGATTTTGGTGCCCCATATATATGTAATTCAAAATATAAACAAAAATAAACCATAAAATAAAATTTTATTTTTTGAAATGAAACAAAACTTACAGTAAGATGGAAAATAATGTTTATTTTTGTATACTTCCACTTCATTTATATTTGAAAAGTTTTCTCCTACTTTTTTTAATTGCAAAGTCTTTGATCAGATCCTCAAAACTAATCTTACGTAACACATCTGCTTCTATACTTAGTAGAGATAAGGCATCCAGCCTGCCTTGTTGCATAGTTGTTCTGTTGGTATTTTTAATATACTTCAACTGAGAAAATGAACGCTCAGCTGAGCAATTTGTGACCATTAATGTTAAAAATATACGAAAGGCAATTTCTACATTTGGGAAGGCACACTCAATATTGTCTTCTACAATTATTTTATAAAGTTCAGCATGACTGAATCTTGTTTTTACATTTACTATAGCACACGAAAATATTTAATCTATATGTATTTTTAATATGGCGCTCAAAGATTTGATATAAACAAAATAATAACGCAAAGCGTAAAGTGTGTGATTACAACGAAATATATTTATTCTCTCAAAAGGGTTGTTGTTCACTACAAATTCAAACAATGAAAAAAAATAAATACTATATATGAATATATATAATTCAGTTTTCAACAGCTTATAGGCTATAAGCCGCGATTATAATAGTATAATAAATCCATGGTAAATCCGACAATGGAAAATTTCTGTGGTGCCCCCCTTCCCGTGATGCCCTAAGCACGGGCTTATTTTGCTTAATGGTTAATCCGGCCCTGAACATCAGCATGATGACTGATTACTGCTGGGTGTTGAAACGGGATACTCCAGAATTATTACATAAAAGAAAAGGAACAGCGCGTACATTCGAGACTAAAAGGCATAGATCTCACAAGAAAAATATGTAATTGACGTTAATAGTCTTCTTTCTTTTTAAAGTTGTTTACATTTGTAATTAGTATAACAATGCGAAATAGGTACCTAATGTAAATTGAAATAAATAATATTTATGTTGGTGTTTTTCCCTTCCAGTTTGCAGAAAATCCTCACGTGATAGAAAGAAATGGACACATTATTCGAAATCAGCGTAGTTGAATTATATAAAATCAGTTATTAGTAAGAAAACAACTCTTACAAAGTTCTCATTCGCAGGCCTGTGTTATCCATGTATTTAAGTGTTGATAATTTATTAAAGAAACCAACCTGCAAACTTTTGAAGTAAAAAATTAAAAAACTTACACCCGTACTTCGAAGGTTACTGTCCGCAGATTTTATTATCTAAGTCATAAAAGGAGAATGCGATTTATAATGCATTTAGAGATGTTTTAGACCTTAATCCACAGAACAATAAGGACTACATTTTAACATCAGTCCTACTTAAAGTAGAGGTTATAATGATTCTTGAAAAATGTATAGGTGAGTGACCAGAAATTACAAAGATTTCGCACGGAAAGAATGAATGCATTTGTATTGCCTCCAATAAGCGTGAAAGGATTATACAGGGTGGGCCGTAAGTTTCGATACATAGGAAAAATAAACATTTTGTTATGGACAACCATTTTTATTTATATAATATGCTCTACATGGTTGCCATTGTTTTGAAAACACATTTCAATACGTGTTCCCCACTGTTGATGAACACGCATTAGCACAGTTGACGTTATGCTTGTAATGACGTTGGTGATACGTTCCTTTAGATGATTTATGTCTCGTATCTTTTCCTGATACACCATGGCCTTCAAGTGCCCCCAAAGATAGAAATCAAGGGGGGTGAGATCTGGGGATCTGGGAGGCCACTCCACAGGACCACGCCGACCAATCCAAGCATCCGGAAACTGCTGCTGATCCAAATACCGACGCACGTGAAGACCATAATGAGGTGGAGCTCCATCTTGCTGGAAGTAAACTGGGAAGTTACCTTCCTCGTTTAGCAGGGATGGGAAAATCTCTTCTTGCAACATGTTAAGATACCTTTCGGCATTAAGATTTCCACTGACAAAAATTGGTCCAATAATTCTGTCACCCCATATCCCGGCCCACACCATCACTTTACCGGCACCTTGCATCTTCGTCGGACTCAGCCAGTTAGGGTTAGCATTACTCCAATAACGTATGTTTTGCCGATTAACCTCTCCATTGACGTAAAAATTTGCTTCATCAGTAAACAAGATCTTACGTCAAACGCATATTCTTAGGGTATCTGAAACATAAAAACAAACGTTTAATTTTTCCTATGTATGGAAACTTACGGCCCACCCTGTACTAGATTGAACTACTTCAGGGATTATGATAACTCAAGGCATTGTTGCTTATACTAGTAATGAGCCACGTACGGAAACATCGTTAGTACGTAGTTTGTAGTTTGAAATGATACCACGAGCTGCTCATACTATGCATGAAATGTGTGGACGGAGTGGTGCTTTTGTGAAACATTGAAATCTTTGCGTTTATGAGTTTATTCATAAAGCAAAAACGGTCACTGAAGAATTATGTATCGGAAAGTTTTCGAAAATTAATACAGTATTTTTTAATAAATAATTAATATATGTTGCGACAACCCCTAAAAATAGTTAATTAAAAGTTTACTTTCAACCACTTTTACGAATCTTTGGGCTGAAAAATAGGACTAAAAAAGCTTTAGTGAAAGATAAATGTATTAAATAAGATTGTAAATCGAAGATAACCAATTACGACAGTAATGTTTTTGAGATAACTTCGTACATTTAATAATATACTTCAGCACTGTTGCTGTTGAAGTTTACAGGAACGGAAAAAGTGTTAAAGAATACTGTACGTTTCTTGGGTCTTTTCCGTTTGGGGACTTGCAGCGAATTTTAATGAAAATCGGTATACTAATGTAGTTTTGGTCACTGATTTCAAAAATAACTTTCTTTTTATGGAGAACTGAAAAACAAACATGTTAGAGCACTTTAAATAATTAATATGTATTTTAACTAGCTTAAACTAGTTACAGAGGATTGTGTTAAATTTAGCCATAGTCACAAACTGCTACTGTTTATGAAAAAGTGCTCTAAGTGTGGGAAAGTGGGTTCCTTTGATAAAAATACCCAGTTCTTTCGTTGCCAAAAGCGTCGGTCAAACGGTAAAAAGTGCAACTTTACGAAGAATACGTTTTTTGAAGGATCCCGGCAGATCTGTAAAAGTAGCAGAAAAAAATCAAGAATTAATGCCCAGTTAGGTCAATTGAATGCCCGGTTAGGTCAACTGTACGCCTTTGACGATTGGTTAGGTTAAGTCATGATATTTTCGTTAAAAACACATTAATTATTTAAAGTGCTCTAACATGTTTGTTTTTCATTTCTCCAAAAAAAGAAAGTTATTTTTGAAACCAGTGACCAAAACTGCATTAGTATACCGATTTTCATTAAAATTCGCTGCTAGCCCCCAAACGAAAAAGATCCCGTTTCTTTTAAATTGACCACATCGAGCCAGATAAAAAGGCTTATCGCGCCACCTGTTGATAATATTATGATTTAGCTCTGATGAGGTATTCTGGCACGTAGAGGATTCAAACCATTTGTCAGTCAATGAAGCACGTCTTTATCTACTGCTACGCAGGGAGATGGTGATGTAGCGATTAGATTTCTTGCCATTTATGCTTATTTTGTTTATTATTATTTATTGCATGTACTGTATATACACTCGCACACACATATATATATACAGTGATGGGCAGTATCTAGATTCTAGATACATGTATCGCCGATACGTATCGATCGATACTTTTGTATCGGTATCGGTATCGCTTTAGCTACTTGACAAAAGTATCGATTTATCGGTATCGCTAAGGTCAATTTTCTTAAATGTATCAAAAAAAATCGATACTTCGATACATCGATACATTAATAAGAATTTTTAAATATTTAAATAGATGTTATAATATGACACTACTGAGTTATATTTATGAATATACATAAATAATAATATTATTAAATATTTATTTAATGACAGTACTACTACTCTACTGGTCACGTCACACAGTACGGCGCAACGTTTAAACACGTTTGTACTTGTGTTATTGAGATTAATTAACCATAATATAGAAACATTGTTAGCTGTAGAGAAGAAGCTAGAGCGTTTGAATTCGGAGGCATTGCGTCATTGTCAGCCACTTCTCAATGCAGTCACAGTAGGGTTCACTAAGCGGTTTGAAAAGTTTCTGTGCCTTGATGTGTCGCATGAGTGTAAAGCAGCAATACTGGCATCGTCTTCAAATCCTCTGTTCAAGTTAAAGTGGATGACAATAAAAGACAAATTTAATACTAACATTGTCAAAAAGAGGGTTCAAGAAATGTTGGTTAATGCTGTTAAGAGCCTCAGCGAGCAGAACCCCCAGCAACAACTAAGTGATGCTGCATCTGACGGAAGTGCAGATGATTTCTTCTGTTATGAGTCTGCTTCCACTAATGTCTCTGCAACCCAAGATTCCACTGAGATGGAAGTTTTACAGTATCTGGGTGACGGAAGTCATTCTCTCCAATCTCTGAGGCAGTACCCAGGAATTCTACGGGTCTTCCTGAAGTATAACACACCACTACCATCCTCTGCTCCTGTAGAACGGTTGTTTAGTTTGGCTGGTCACATTCACGCTCCAAAAAGGAATAGACTGTCTGACCAGATGTTTAGCCAGCTGGTATTTTTGAAGGGTAATAGTAATTACTTTTAATTGTTAGTGTAATATTGTTAGTGTAATATTTTCAGTCATTCATGTATCCTACAAAATTAAAACATACTTTCATTAAATAAAGCAATTGTTTTTATTTACATCTATAAAACCCATTAAAATGTCGTTGATTTTACTTACAGTGCGTACAAATTACTAGTATAAACAATAATATCTAATACCTACATATTAAATGAATAATCATAAAAATGTACCGGCGATACATGTATCGGTATCGGTATCGCTTAAGACATCTAGAAAGTATCGGCGTATCGGTATCGCCTAAGACGTTCTTCATGAATCGATGTATCGGTATCGCTTTAGCGATTTTCATGTATCGATGTCCATCACTGTATATACAGTATATATATATATATATATAGTGAACAGACAAAGAAACAGACAGAGAAACAGACAAAGAACAGCTAAAGGAATTCTTTTCACCGCCTTTCTCAAACATCTTGGAATAATCAAGAATCGAAGAACACACGTGGTTTTGTCAAGGACAGAAAAACAAAACGCTTGTAGGCGTCTCAAAAAATAATCCAGCAGGGTTGAAAGCACCTTAAACAGAAAAAACAAACAAACACTCCTCTCTCCGCAGTCCTCACTTCTCGCTTGCAGTTTTCTCGTCTTGGTCGTCACGTCTCACTCTCAGCATCCTTCGTCAGCAGCACCACACGTCAAGCCACCCGCTCTCCGGCCTTCGCCGGAGAGCGGCCTGCTCCTTCAAGGCTTTGGTCGGGCCTACATGAAGTCTATAATCAAGTAAGGCTCTCTACCAACTCTCACTCCGCTCGTACTTCCCCCTCGAACGTCTACACTCTCTACGTAGTGCCATCACCGACTTTAGCCGGCTGCATTCCAAGTCACACTTCAACCGTTATACCAGAACGAAGCAACACTTGAAGTACGCTACAATTCCTTCCTGCACGAAAGAAATCACAGTTGTAGGCGTCTAGTTAGCCTCTTTACTACAACCCCTACCGGTTTTCAGCACATCAACCTCATCTATGCCCCCAGTCTACAAGGTCAACCTTCAAGCATCTCTTTGTCTCCAGAGGTATTCGACATTTCGGGCCTACAGTCTACAAGGTCAACCTTCAAGTCTCTCTTCATCTCCAGAGGTATTTGGCATTTCGGGCCTACAGTCTACAAGGTCAACCTTCAAGTGTCTCTTCCATCTCCAGAGGTATTTCAACATTGTCGGTAAGTTCTCTGTGCCTCATTCTTAAGCAATTCTTGTGAAGCCTACACAGTGTAATTGCAGAACCGCGTTTTAGGTTATACCCAAAAGTGTTTTCAATACCGTTCAAACTAACTTCCTCTTTAAAATTGCAGTAGGCCTATTTCTAGTGTTGTATCAAATACCGTAATTTTGTATCACTCTGTTATTGTGATCATTGTGCAATTTACTTATCGAGCATCCTACTGTATGTGATCTTTTAGGCATTTCATTCTTGACGGCCTAATCCATTCAGTGTACCAAACGTACGTACATTATTTCTATTATCAATAGGCTTCATATTTCATTCTGCGTTCCATTTCTGTATAACTCATTAGCCTATATAAAATTACTTAACAATTAAGCTGTATAAACATTTCCTTATTTGCTAATCCTTAGTCATCTTTAGCATAATATAAATGCCGTTATACTATATAATTGTTAATCACTATAACTACCGTCATTGCATTGTTATTCACTGTGAGCAAATAACTGATTTATTTTCTTAATTAAACACAAAACAACAAGGTGATTTTTCTAACCTTATTAATATTGCTTGGATGTAATCTAAGCTGGTGACCTCGAATCATTCGTATCATTCTAGAAAGTAATTATAGTAAGCCTACTCCATTAGTCACCTCAAACCGGTGATACCGTAGGACATTGTAAATTGTTGACCCCAGCCTTGTCATTAACAATCAAATCATTATCAATCATAATCATTATCACCCCAATCGGCTAATAACTAGGCCTACTATATATATATATATATATATGAAAATTATTTCACGAAAGTAACACGTGAAAAATATTTATGATGAATGAAACCACGAAGGAAAGGAAACACAGAATGGTGCTCAAGCGCTTTCGTCTAATGACATCCTGAGGATATCATTAAACAAAAGCGCTTGAGCACCATTCTGTGTTTCCTTCGTGGTTTTATTCATCATATATATATATATATATATATAATATACACCTTGTTGCTGTTCTGTGCGTTCGTCTCTCTTCACACGAAGGTCAAGCTGGTAGCCCCGCCTCTAGGTCTGGCTTAGTGGAGGAGCGAGTTGAGTTACTTTCTTGCCCTTTCCACCGTACATAGCCAGGTACACCCGGCTCATCTGGTACCGTCCTGAGGCAGGCATCTAGTTTTCTCTTGAAGACTTCAACTTTGACCCCTGTAACGTTTCTGAGGTTCTTTGGAAGCTGGTTAAAAAGTATTGGCCCCCTGACAACCAAGCTATTTTCCTTCAGTGTTGAAGAGGTCCATTGCCGGGCTTTTAATTAATTTGGGAACACTACACATTCTGCCTTTCCTATTTTCCATTGCTGTTTGAATGATAATTGGGTTTAGTTTTAGGTTTGGTACCAGTTTTTCGATCATTTTCCACATGTAGATTATGGTGTACCTCTCTCTTCTTCTTTCCAGGGAGTACAGATTCAGTTTACGTAGTCTTTCCCAGTAGTTGAGTTCTTGGCAGCCATCATTCTTGGTTGTGAAATGTCTCTGCGTTTCTTCTAGTTTATTAGTTTCTTCCTGTTTATATGGGGACGTTAAAACTGAGCAGTGTTCAAGTTTTGGTATAATCAGTGTTTTTAGCAGGGGAATCATTACTGTCCTGTCCCTTCTTTTGAACGTTCTTAGTACCTGTCCCACGACTCTTTTTGCTTTATTTATCACTATCTGATTTTGTGTTTCGAATTTCGCATCATCGGCCACTATTACCCCCAGATCGATCACTTTCGTGCTTCTCTGAATTTCCTGTCCATCTGGAGCATAATGTGCAGTCTGTTTAAGTTCCTCTTTTCTACCATATCTCAGGAGCTGAAATTTCTTGGTGTTAAATGTCATGTTGTTGTCTTCTGACTATTTGTATATTTTGTTCATGTTCATCTGCAAGGCCTCCACTTCATTTACATCGCTGATTTTTCTGCTGATCTTTGTATCGTCTGCAAAGGATGTTACTATACTGTTGCTGTTGCTGTCTATGTCTGTTAGCATGATAATGAACAGGAGTGGGGCCAGTACCGTCCCTTGTGATACTGAGCTGCCTACTTCCGATTCTGCTGATGATATACCTTGAATTTTGACGACCTGAGGAAGTTGTAGATCCATTTTCTCCACTTTGCCTGTTATTCCCATATATTTCATTTTATGTGCTATTATACCGTGATCACATTTTTCGAAAGTTTTAGCAAAATCTGTGTATATGACATCGTAGTTGTCATTGCCTTCCAGTGCATGTAGAATATTGTTGTAGTGTTCTATTAGTTGTGATAGGCATGATCTACCTGATCGGAATCCGTGCTGATTTTCGTTGAATCTTTCCAGTGTTTGCAAGAAATCATAAATTTTCCCTCTAACTATTCTTTCAAATACTTTGGTGAGGTGGGACGTCAATGACACTGGTCTATAGTTCTCTGCTTGAGATCTGTCCCCTCCTTTATAATATAGGGACAATGTTTGTTCAGTATTTTCCCAGTGTCTAGAGCTCTTCTCCATATCCAGTATAAAGGTGAAGCAATTTCATTTTTACAGTTTTTAATCAATAATAATGCGTTCCAATTGTCCTGACCTGCAGCTGAATGTTTCAGATTTGTCCAATAGCTCTCGTTACATCTTCTGGGGTAAAATAAAAAGTCTGTTATACACTGTCCTTGCAATTTCTCTTCAAAGAATGCATCTATGTCAGGTATCGCTTTGTCACTTTTTGGGGTACTAAAAACTGATTCATACTGGGCTCTCAATGTTTCAGATATTTCTTTTGGATCGTCAGTTAGTTCATTATTTCTCTTCCTTGAGGGCCCAATAGCGGCGCACGTTTTTGTTTTCCTTTTCGCATAGCTCTAGAAGTATTTTGGATTTTCCTTTATTTCTTCTACCGCCTTTTCTCTTCCCTCTCTGTATGGTCCTTAATCAGGGCTTTTTATTTCCCTATCGATACCCTCCAATTTTTCTTGTATTACTTTCCTGGCATTATCTCCGCAGTTGGCTAACTTCGCCTCCATTCTCTTTCTTTGCGGAATATCCTTCTCTTTTGCCTCTCTAGCCAGCTCCTCTTTCCTTTTGGCTGTGATTTCGGAACATATTTTTCTAAAATTCTCAGCGTTTTTTCTTCCAAGGTTGTTAGCATTTCTTCAGTTGTTTTATTCTCTAAAACTGTTCTCCACTCTATTTGGGCCATGTGCGATCTGATTGCTTTCCAATTTATGTCTTGGAGTTTAAGTTAAAGGCCCCAAATTTGCTTCTTTCCTCAATATGTGTAGTCTTTTAATGTTGTCGTCATATTTGTTGATATCTCGATTAAGTTGTGGTCTGAGATAATGGTTGGGGTTATTTTAATATAAGCAATCACGTTCGTGTTATTCGTGAATACCAGAGCTAGGCAGTTATTTTTTTCTGGTATTTTCTGTTATCTCCTGTGTCAGCATAAACTTATTGTGAGAGCCATCAACATTTTTGTTTGCTTCTGGTCTTCTCTTGTGCCCCCTTGTCTTAGTATATATATATATATATATATTATATATATATATATATAATATATATATATATATATATATATATATATCATAGGCGTGCACACTGGGTACGCAAGGTACGCAGTGCGTATCCCACTTTTTTTATTAAATTAAAAAATTTTAACTTTTTTAAATATTCGTATAATGTTATTATAAATACCAATAAATTTATAATTTATTCAGTATACTTAAGCAATACAAAATAAAATTAAGTGAAACTTCCTTGTTTTTCATGTGCTTTCTTATAAGGTACGCTCTGAGCATAGAATGTACTTGCATAGGAATATGATCCTTAAGTGCTGAGCGGCTTAACAAATACTGCCTTACTATTGGCCGAAAAATGTCCTGGGATACGCTGGAGTGTTTCAGCGTAGTTTCAGAAAATGCGAAGTGGCTTTGATGATTGTGTGACAAAGGCGAAATATCGCATGCCATTGGACTGCTGATGCAGAACCAAAACGAATAAGGCTAGCACAGACTGATCAGCCAGATTTGGAAATGAAAAGACTTTATTTAGAAATCATAGATACGGTTGCATGCAACTTACTGCTCGGTTTGGAAATCTGTCACAGTTGAAATTCTTAAAACCTTTGCGGAGTTACACAGTGGCTCTTTTGATTTTATAAGACTGCAAAATGAACTTAGTGTCCTATACTCATCTGTAGAATTTCAAGGAAAATATCCCTGCCATATTGCAAAATTCTTGAGCCTGAACAACTTGAGTGAAAGCATGCCTGAACTTCAAAAACTCGTAGAGCTAGTACTAACCATTCCCTCTACAACTTCATCAGTAGAAAGATCATGTTTGGCTTTGAGGAGAATTAAAACGTATCTAAGAAGTACAATGGGTGAAGAAAGGCTGTCATACTTAGCTAGGCTGACCATACGTACCGTTTTGTATGGGTTTTTGTATGGGTTCTGTCACTGAAGAATAATTGTAAGCTCAATATATTTATGTACTTACTTTTTCATGAATACAGAATATTACATAACCCCCGTCCCTTTTTTGCCATCCCAATGTCCCGTTTTTGTCTCAAGGAAATATGGTCAGCCTATACTTAGCCCTTATGAGTATCGAAAATGAGTTATTAGTCCAAATGAAATCTGACCATCATTCAACGATTCAGTAATAGATGATATTCCATTAAGAATCGTAGAGTCGATCTGAAATATCGATAAAAATCGCGCTGTCGCATATAAATAGTTAAATATATACCGTACCCAGTGTCCACCCTATCATCCAGATTTGGTAAGTACTGTTACTACTGTACCAAGGTCATAATTTATTATAGTTTATATCATCGTTATTTCTTGAAAATTCTTGCATAATAAAATTATATATATACACAGTATATATATATATATATATATATATATAATATATATATATATATATATATATATATATATATATTTTTCCTTCGTGGTTTTATTCATCATATATATATATATATATATACAGTATATTATTGGCAGCAGCGTACCCCATCGCTAGCTTCACCGCACACGCCTGAATATATTCCTATCCACCTTTTTGTATTTTATAAATGGGAAGTTAAAGTCTCCGCAGATCATTATATTGGGAGATGGAGGGTTTATGGCCTTTATTAGCTTTCTGATGTCATGAACGGCCTCCGAGAATTTTTGGTTGGGGTGTTTGGGGGTCTATAGATGACTATTAGTATTACATTTAGTTTTCTATTTTCACTGCTGGGAGTTCCACAAAGCTGTTTGATTTACTTATTATCGTCTCTGTCATATGACCTTCATGTACAGTACATATATAGCACAGCCACCTTTACGTCTCGTTGTTCTATCCGCTCTTAGTAAGTTGAAACCCTCTATATTTATCTCTTCTTATCAATACAGTGTTCGCAGTTTTCACAATGTCCCTGACAATCCTTAAGATGAGTTTCTGTGAGGCATGCGATGTCCGCTCTTATTTCGTCCATAAGTCCTTTCAGGTACGAAAATTGTTGAGTGATGGGTTTGGTCTTATTCCTTGAATATTAGCCAGGACAATATTTATGTTCTTTGTTTTTCGTTGCCCCCTTGTGCATTTTAAGTTCGTTTTCCTTCGGTATCGCTTGTTTCGTTGCCCTATGATCCTCCAAGAGAGATCCGTTTCCCCCTACCTGTTCTGATAGCTTCTTGCCCGGAAGCGGTTAGGTTCGGGGGTTTCCAGCTGTGTCAACTGCATGCGTGGATGACATTTAGCAGCCGTATCGTGTTTGCGATGTTGAAAAAAAATTTTTTGTTTGCTTATTGTGTCCTATTGCTATTGTTATTCCTATTGTCATTAAAACTTTGTCCTTTGTTCTTTGGGTCCGTCGGGAGATGTTGATAGTAAAATTTTTTCCCTTATTTGCAGGTTCCATATTTTGCATAAGTCCTGCAGATGTTCGGGTGGTAGAATTTGCATGTCTCCAAATTTACAATGACCATTATTACAGAAGAAATTGCATATTGGGGGATGTTCATATATACATTGTCCTTTTTTAAATCTGCAATTATCTTTTATATATATATTCTTATTCTTATTCTTATGTTGTTTCGTGCGTTGGTCTCTCTTCACACAGAGGTCAAGCTGGTGGCCCCGCCTCTAGGTCTGGCCTGGTGGAGGAGCGAGTTGCTTTCTTGCGCTCTCCACCGTACATAGCCAGGCACGCCCGGCTCATCTGGTACTGTCCTGAGCCAGACATCCAGTCTTTCTTGAAGACTTCAACTTTGACCCCCGTTACATTTCTGAGGTCCTTAGGAAGCTGGTTGAAAAGTCTTGGCCCCCTGACAACCATTCTATTTTTCTTCAGAGTTGAGGAGGTCCCTTGTCGGGCCTTTAATTTGGGAACACTACGCATTCTGCCTTTCCTATTTTCCAGTGTGTTTGAATGGTAATTGGGTTTAGTTTTAGGTTTGGTACCAGTTTTTCGATCATTTTCCATATGTAGATTATGATGTACCATGTACCTCTCTCTTCTTCTTTCCAGTGAGTACAGATTTAGTTTACGTAGTCTTTCCCAGTAGTTGAGTTCTTTGCAGCCATCAATCTTGGCTGTGAAATGCCTTTGCGTTTCTTCTAGTTTATTAATTTCTTCCTTTTATATGGGGACGTCAAAACTGAGTAGTATATATATATATATATATATGCAAATAACTGCAATGACCGCGCAGTATATAAATGAATAGAAACTTATGTCGTTTCTATTCATATATATATATATATATATATATATAGAGAGAGAGAGAGAGAGAGAGAGAGAGAGAGAGAGAGAGAGAGAGAGAATCATTGAAATTAGTGAGCATGATAATTTTAGGCAAAATTATCCAAATTGCTATGTAACAATAGGAGGAATATAGTAATTCGCTAAAGCCCTTAACTCTATGAATTTAAAGTAAAAAATTAATTAAATGCAGAAGTCAAAATTTTTCCTTGCATTCGTAATGGAGTCATGCATCGTACGTATGTCTATTGTTTGCGAGGATTCTAATGTAAATATATTTACAGCAATCGATTACTTATTCACTATATTCACCTATTCACTATAAGATATTTTTACAAATATAATAAATAGCTTGGATTAATTATCACAATATATTAATTAAGTGGAATTAGAGGTATTCTCGTTACTCGTAAAGTCCAAGCAAAATCCATCACAGTGTCTCCAATATTTGAATTATTATTTGTTACATATTTGAAAAGGAAATGATTTACATTCGATAAACTACGTACAGTCGACGCAAGTTTTATAATTTATGTTAACGTAATCACGTTTCTTGCATTATTTAGTAATTTATTTAGAGATTGAAATAAGCAATTTTTTAGGTAAAAATTATTATTATTATCATCATCATCATTATTATTATTATCATTATTATCATTATTATTATCATTATCATTATTATTATCATTATTATCATTATTATTATTATTATCATTATTATTATTAAGAAAAATAATTTTTTAAGTAAATGCGGTTTCAAAATTTTCTAAGGTAAAATATTTTTCTATTTCTTTTTATTAAACTTGAATCCCTTTTACTGCCTATACGTAATTGTCGCAATTACAAACAATTTGAAGGTTCTATCCTTAAATGCTCGTAGCCTACGAAATAAAATAAACGATTTTTTTTCTTTAATTGCTTGTAAAGACTGATTTAATTGCGATAAATGAATCGTGGCTTAGCACTGAAACACGTGACTTTGTAGGGGAATATCAAATTAAAGGTTATAGACTTTTTGTTAAAAACAGAATAGGTAGGCGAGGAGGCGGTGTTATGTTGTATATCAAAGATAATATTGCGAACGTTATAGAAGTAAAGCACTCAATTCCAGAACCGATAGATTCGACTATAGCAGAACTTAAATTGAACGATTTCAAACTTCTTGTTGCGGTTATATATAGGCCCCCAAATCAAACAGCTGATACGGACGAAGCGTTATATCGTGAACTAAAGAAAATAATCGGTAGTGAGCAGGCTTTAGTTATGGGTGACTTTAATTGCGCCAACGTGAATTACGATACAATGCAGGGAGACGCGGAAGGTAATCGTTTAGTTAATTTTCTCGAGGATAGCTTTCTTATTCAAAAGGTTGGGGAACCTACGAGGTTGGACAGTATTTTAGATTTAGTAATAACTACGGATGATAGGCTAATTACTGAGCTTCAAGTAATAGAACCGTTGAGCAATAGCGATCACAATATGGTAGAGTTTGTCCTCTCAGTAAGTCACTCGAAACCAACTAACTCGACTAAAATTCCTAACTTCCAGCACGCAGACTTTAGTAAATTTCGAAATAAATTTTCACACGTCAATTGGGAAAACGTAATGGGGAACTCCAACGCAAAACTAATGTGGGAATCGTTCGTAACGGTATTTAGGACTATAAATGAGGAATGTGTACCGTACAAAATTAAGCGTGCGAAAGTAAACAACAAGCCCTTGTGGTTTACTTGTAGAGTAGGAGACATTATAAAGAGTAGAGATAGGGCTTATAGGCTATATAAGTGCGATAAAGATAATCTGTTGTTACGAAACAACTACATATCTCTAAGGCGTGAAGCTAAAAGTGTAATAAAAAAGTCAAAACGCGAATTTGAAATCTTCATAGCTCGTGACGGTAAAGAAAACCCCAAGCGATTCTTTCAATACGTCAATAATAGAAATCCAGTAAAAAGTGTCTTAGGTCCATTAAAAAATGTAAATGGAGATCTAGTCTCTGAAAAACAAGGAAATGGCTACCTTGCTAAACGATTTTTTTACGTCAGTTTTTACTATAGAAGATGTAACGAATATCCCTACGGTCATAGACATAATACCTTTTGATAATGGTAATATATTTGATAATATTGTCGTTAGTGAAGGGGAAGTAATGCGCTATATTGATAAAATGAAAACGCGTAAATCACCGGGTCCGGATTCCATATATCCCATACAACTAAAAGAATTAAAAGATAGCATTGTTGTGCCGCTAACAAAGATTTTTAATGCGTCTATTTCTGAGGGGTGCGTACCAGATAATTTCAAGTTAGCAAACGTAACACCTATCTTTAAGAAAGGCGATAAAGGTGCGGCGGGAAATTATAGGCCAATCAGTTTAACGTCTGTTGTAGGTAAGCTTTTGGAATCAATAATTAGGGATCGTATAGTCGAACACTTAGAATACCATAAACTTGTTAGAAATACGCAGCACGGATTTAGGCGAAACAAATCTTGCTTAACTAATCTTTTAGAATTTTTCCAAAGCGTGGTTGACGATTACGATAGACATCGGGCGGTTGATGTAGTGTATTTAGATTTTCAAAAAGCGTTTGACACCGTGCCGCACAAAAGACTCATTGAAAAAACTAAGGCTCATGGAATCAGGGGTGTAGTAATAAATTGGCTAGAAGAGTGGTTGCGAGGCAGGAAACAGAGGGTGGTCGTTGATGGAGCGGAGTCGTGCTGGGCTAATGTAGCGAGTGGCGTTCCTCAGGGTTCTGTATTGGGCCCCTTGCTTTTTCTTATATATATTAACGATTTAGATGTCGGCCTAGTCAGTACAGTTTCAAAGTTTGCGGATGACACGAAGCTGGGTGGTAGGGCGATTAATGACGAAGATAGAGGTAAAATTCAGGAAGATCTGAATAAAATTGTTGATTGGTCAGTCACATGGCAAATGAGATTTAACGTTGATAAGTGCAAAATTTTGCATATAGGTTAGCGTAACGGTAAATTTGCGTATAGTATGTCAGGGAAAGATTTAACAAGCGTAGAGCAGGAAAAAGATTTAGGAGTTATAGTCACTGGTGATTTAAAAGTAGCGAAACAAAGTACAGCAGCGGTCAATAAGGCGAACAAAGTGTTAGGTTTTATAGCTCGAAATTTTGAGTACAAATCGCGCGATATTATAGTTCCACTTTATAAATCATTAGTTAGACCCCATTTGGAGTACGCGGTCCAATTTTGGAATCCGTATATGCGCAAAGATATAGACAAAATCGAAAGAGTTCAAAGACGAGCAACTAAGATGATTCCGTCGCTTAGGTCAAAGTCGTACGAGGATAGGCTTAAGGAGTTAAAATTGACAACACTCGAGACCAGGAGGTTAAGGGGTGATCTAATCCAGGTTTTCAAAATTATGAATGGGTTCGATAACGTAGATAGAGATAGCTTTTTCGAAATATCTCAATATAATAGGACTAGAAATAACGGGTGTAAGTTGACAAGTAGAAGGTTCGAGACAGCAGTTGCGAAAAACTTTTTTACGCATAGAATAGTAAATAGCTGGAATAGTTTGCCGGTAGAAGTAATTAGTAGCACGTCTATAAACATGTTTAAAAATCGATTAGACGCATATGTTGATAGAAATGGTATAGTTTAAGGTAGTAAAATTAAGGCTTTCTGAGGATAGATCCCACAGCTCAACACAAGTGTTGTGGGATATAGGGAGGCAGCGTCTTGGGTTAGGGGAAACTCTCTGTCCTTACACACCCCATTTAAAGAAATTCCTCTGCCAAGCGGTGCCCCCCATAGTACTGTGAGGTATTGAAAAACTCATGATCTTCACTTGCCCCACAAACACCTTTAAATGGGAGACCCAAAATGGGTGCACACACATTTCTACATTACTGTACAGTCTTTACAGCCACACCTACTCTTTTTCTCGTAAGTGTATATATTGTAATGTATATGATTGTAAATTTTGACTTGGTCCGCAATCGATATGGACCGTGACTTGATGGATACCGTAATGAAATTGACTGGATTCTTTGGATCTGATATATTTGCATGTCCGTTATAAATAGATATAGAGTGTAACATTTGTGGATAGTGGTCTATTATGACTTGATCCTCTGGATCCAGAGATTCTATCTTTAGTTTTAAATCGATAATTAATTAGTTTTAAATTGATAATTATTTAGTTTCGTAAAAATTGGTCGTTGCCAATTTACCGGCAGTTTTTACATAAATTTCTTATGTTCTTGTGGTTCGGAACCCACGTAAAATTGTAGGTCCCCTCCGCCACCACGGAGGACATACACAATACACGAACACAGTTAGGTAGACCAGCCATGTGTGGATCCTAGGGTCTTTGTTGGTCTGAAACATTATAACATTATAACATTATATATATATATATATATATATATAGTTACCTGGTATTGCAAAACATTAAGTTTTGTATATAAAGGAATTTAATGGCGTTGAACATATTAAGCCTAAAATGATAGTTTCAAACTGAAGTTTGATTAGTTAAGAAATATATTTTGAATTAATATATCGAAGCATATTCAGAGTTCCTTGGTTTAAATTCGGAAATGCTGAATGGTTTATTGTTAAACTTTGTAATGTAAACTTTTCTTTCGATACTGATTAAGATTTCCTTTGTAAAAAGTATTTCCCGTTTTATATATACAGTTCTGAAGTGTATCTTAATCATTTACATTCAGTGTTACGAAGATTATACCGAAACTTTATACCAGACACGTTAAATCTCTCGAATTCTTCACGAGTAAATTGTGAGAGAAACGTGCGCAACCTCAAATATGCTAATAATAATAATAATTATGTTCTGCGTTGTTCAACCTCTTTCGTAACAGCAAAAGTCATATGACGGAGAGAAACTACAACTTTACGTGGGACACCATATATATATATATATACATGGTGTCCCCTAAGTCCGGCATCATAGGAGAAATTCATATTTTTCTATTTCTACAAACCATAATTCATATTTTTCTCTTTCTACAGGCCATAATGTCTGTGAGCAAGGAGGAACGAATCCAGATAATTCTACTCATAGGAAATAGGAGTCAAAGAGAGGCCGCTGCTGAATTTAACAGACTGCATCCAGACCGCGAGCCAATAACACAGAGTTGTGTTAGCAGACTTGTTGCAAAGTTTAAGGAAACAGGATCCATAGAAAATAAACCACGCAGTGGACCTTCAAGGAGGTCCACTGACGATGATACAGCGACTGCTATCCTGGCTCATTTTAACAGAAGTCCCAATAAGTCTCTTCGGCGATTGTCCGCCGAGACAGGAGGAGTGTCGAAAAGTAGCATCCATCGCATTCTTCAGGCTCACAAATGGCATCAATATAAACTTCAGATCCTACAGAAATTAAGCGAAGATGATGATGATCCCGACCGGCGGATGGAATTTTGTGAATGGGCTTCGGAACAATATGCTCGGGATGCCAATTTCCCGTCCACCATTCTGTTCAGTGACGAGGCTGTTTTTTATGGAAATGGTGAGGTAAATCGACAGAACACCCGCTACTGGTCTCAAAACAACCCTCACTGGTATACCTCTTCAAAGGAACAAGGTGCATCTCGGGTGATGGTATGGTGTGGCATTTGGAAGGATCGCATCATAGGCCCCCTCTTTTTCGATGAACATGTCACTGGAAGCACCTACCTACGTATGCTCAAGGAAGAAACATTTCTCAGTGTCTTGAACGAAGAAGGAAATTTCCCAACATGGTTCCAGCAAGACGGCGCTCCTGCACATTACAGCACCCAAGTAAGGGAATACCTGTACCAACAATTCCCTGGTCATTGGATAGGACGTCGAGGGCCTGTGGAATGGCCAGCTAGAAGCCCGGATCTCACGCCACTAGATTTTTATCTCTGGGGCCACTTGAAAGCGCTGGTATACGCAAAGAAAATTAGGAGTGTTGAACATTTGCGGCAGCGCATTATTGGGGCATGTAACACCATTACTCCTGACATCATTCAGCGTGTGCTTGCTGACTGGGTATCACGTCTGAATTTGTGTATTGAAAACAATGGTGGACATATTGAGCACGTTCTGTAAATAAAAACTTTTGTTTTGCCTTTTTTATTATTTTTCCTATGATGCCGGACTTATGGGACACCCTGTATATATATATATACAGGGTGTCCGAGAATTATCTGTACAATGTTTGGCTGTTATTAAAGGTCAACCATGAAGTGTAGAAATTCCAGTGTTGTCCCATTTTACAGAGAATCTCATTATGTTTTTTCTGATACCACGTTTTGACAAGTGTTTTAGAAATGTACGCAGGTGACAGACATTGATGATTTAAAAGCAAGAATCACAGCTGCTATTGAGCGAATTGATGTGGATATGCTGCAGCGTACATGGCAACATTTGGAGTATCGATTGGATGTTTTGCGAATCACTAATGGTGCACATATCGAATGTTTGTAACAACGTTACTTTAATAAAAGAAACTTTTGAAAATACAGATTCTAAATAATCTTGTTTAAGAATTTTACGTGTTATCAAGAATTTTATTAAAAGATGAAATTGTACAGATAATGTTCGGACACACTGGAATTTCTAAAAAACTTGTCAAAACTTGGTATCAAAAAAAATTTAATGAGATTCTCTGTAAAATGGGACAACACTGGAATTTCTACACTTCATGGTTGACTTTTAATAACAGCCAAAAATTGTACAGATAATTCTCGGACACCCTGTATATATATATATTGTTATGTATGGGAATAATGTAATAAGGTTAATTATTACTGGTTATAAATTAACCAACAAACAAAATTGATCATGCAAAAACGATACGAATTTGTATGAGTAAAAATAAAAATGAAATAATTTTAAGATCGATTTCATTTTTATATATATATATTAATATACACTGTGTATATATATATTGTGTTAACTTTAAATAGTATGAATGCGTTATATATATTGTGTTAACTTTAAATACTATGAATGCGTTGTCTTAAATTTTGGTTACAAGGATTTAATTATAATGTTATAATGTTATAATGTTTCAGACCAACAAAGACCCTAGGATCCACTCATGGCTGGTCTACCTAACTGTGTTCGTGTATTGTGTATGTCCTCCGTGGTGGCGGAGGGGACCTACAATTTTACGTGGGTTCCGAACCACAAGAACATAAGAAATTTATGTAAAAACTGCCGGTAAATTGGCAACGACCAATTTTTACGAAACTAAATAATTATCAATTTAAAACTAATTAATTATCGATTTAAAACTAAAGATAGAATCTCTGATCCAGAGGATCAAGTCATAATAGACTACTATCCACAAATATGTTACACTCTATATCTATTTATAAAGGACATGCAAATATATCAGATCCAAAGAATCCAGTCAATTTCATTACGGTATCCATCAAGTCACAGTCCATATCGATAGCGGACCAAGTCAAAATTTACAATCATATACATTACAATATATACACTTACGAGAAAAAGAGTAGGTGTGGCTGTAAAGACTGTACAGTAATGTAGAAATGTGTGTGCACCCATTTTGGGTCTCCCATTTAAAGGTGTTTGTGGGGCAAGTGAAGATCATGAGTTTTTCAATACCTCACAGTACTATGGGGGGCACCGCTCGGCAGAGGAATCTCTTTAAATGGGGTGTGTAAGGACAGAGAGTATCCCCTAACCCAAGACGCTGCCTCCCTATATCCCACAACACTTGTGTTGAGCTGTGGGATCTATCCCCAGAAAGCCTTAATTTTACTACCTTAAACTATACCCTTTCTATCAACATATGCGTCTAATCGATTTTTAAACATGTTTATAGACGTGCTACTAATTACTTCTACCGGCAAACTATTCCAGCTATTTACTATTCTATGCGTAAAAAAGTTTTTCGCAACTGCTGTCTCGAACCTTCTACTTGTCAACTTACACCCGTTATTTCTAGTCCTATTATATTGAGATATTTCGAAAAAGCTATCTCTATCTACGTTATCGAACCCATTCATAATTTTGAAAACCTGGATTAGATCACCCCTTAACCTCCTGGTCTCGAGTGTTGTCAAATTTAACTCCTTAAGCCTATCCTCGTACGACTTTGACCTAAGCGACGGAATCATCTTATTACTCTGAAAATAATTCATTCAAAATTGTAGTATGTATGTGTTTATTCATTTTAATGATCTGGCATATTACAATACGGCTGTATTCAGTTAAATAACTACAAATTGTAGATTAAATTTGTCTAACAGTCAAATTTAATTTGCTTATGCATTTTATTTTAATTGTCTTGTGTTAATTCTAAATATAAAATTCTTGAAGTAAGAATCAATGTCTCAAGTGTCATTTCCCAAAACAATTATTAATTATTTATTCATGGTTGCCAAATTTCATTGTTGTATTGTAATTGGTTTAGTAAGATCTGTGACGAACATATTATTTTTGTGAAAGGTTTATAAGTATCCCCTTACGGGCCTACACGAATTGACAGAGAACTAAGAATATATATATAATCAGTGATATATATATATAACCTTGAGTTAAATCTATATGATGTGGTTTAAAGGAAAACAGGCTAAAATAAAGGTATAATTTACACCTTAAAAATAAAGTATAAAACCAAGTCATATAACATTATACTGTGTATATATATATATATATGAAGAAAGGTTGAAAAAGAGAGAGTGAGAGGGAAGAGAGGGGGAGGGAGAGAGAAATAGAGACAGGGAGGAGGGAGATTTGAAATTTTAAGAGCTATATTGTAGAATGTTATCAGAGGCTTTGGCGTCAAAGTTTCGTGATGCTCGGCTGCGCAAACAATTCCTGTCATACATTGTTTTATTTGTAAACGATGATGCCTGATTGGCGGTATGTGCGTCTTTTTCAATGAATTTTTACTCTTCAAATGCGGAAGACAAGACATTATCAATTCGTGAAAACTTGGTACAGACTTACAGTTAAAAAAAAAAAAAAAAAAAAAAAAAAAATATATATATATATATATATATATATATATATACACACAGGGTGTTTCAGGAGGAAAGGTCAATACTTCGGGAGGTGATAGTATCGGTCGGTCATTGTGAGAAAAAAAGTTCATATGAACATGTGTCCAATTCTGAATGGTTACGGAGATAGAGCTGTTTGAATCTACAAATACAAAAGCATTGTTAATGATAATCAAGAAAGAGAAACCAATTACTGTTTCTAACATTTAATGTTTAAACATTGGCGTTTTGAATGGTATCAGATGCAGAAATGACAAATTTGTTACAGTTTACAATACGTTTTCGAAAATCCCACCGTCAACCTTAATGCACTTTGCAACTCGTGTGCGAATATCGCGTGTTGTTCGTCTGAGTTGATCTTGACGTTCCTTTATGCGGGCAGCAGCATCCAAAATGCGCGCGAGCAATTCGTCTCGTGTATCCACCTTTCTTTTGTAAACTTGACTTTTCATCCACCTCCACAAACAATAACACTGTGTAACACTGATTCTGTTTATATAGAATTTTTTATGTTTTTATATGCATTTGTGGGCGCTGAGTCCAAATCTGGCCTTGGTTTGTGTGTATCATCAATGGTTTCAGAGATAATCCATTTTTCATGTTTTACCAGTATAATGTCATTATGGGCGCAGCAATATCAGAATAATCAGGAATTGTTGAGAACAATCCGGATGTTCGTTGACAGTTTCTTGCTCTAGAAATTGCCCGAAACTTCCACTGTGCTATATAAAGAAGAGCGCAGAGTCTGAGAAGTCAGTAAGTGTGAGCACACAAAGAAAGCAGGTTGTTTGTCTGATGGTTACCAGCACTGAGGTACTGTGTTTCTGTGCTTCTCTGTGCTGACGATTTGAGTGTTATCGATCCTTTTTTATTGCGAACATTATTTCAGTGTTGTGAATACATCTTTTTGCTGGAATCTGTAATCTGTTGCAGATTTAATAACTCTTCTCTTTATATCTGCAGGTTATGATTAATGCAGGACAGTTTGGTAAAGAGAATGGCAACTAGAGCTTGTAAACACTCGCCGGATATATTCTGCAACGTTTGTGGGTATTACATAGGCCCCAAGCAAGTATCGCACAAGATTGTGAAAGGCACCAAGTTCCGGATCGCGTATCGGCTCTATTTTGGTATGCCTATGGGTGACCAAGATAAGCCCTGGACACCCCATGTGATCTGTGGAAGCTGCCGCTCCACAATTGAAGGGTGGCTGCGGGGAGTACGCAAGGCAATGCCCTTTGCTGTACCCAGAATATGAAGAGAACCAAAGAGCCACCACGACGATTGCTACTACTGCAATTTAGGGCGGGTCATACTATGCATTTTTTTTAAATCAATGGAGAGGGGTGTTCAAATGACATATTTTGGTGTATAGAACACAATTCTGAAAAAAATATTTAATTCTGATAACCCTAACCTACATCATTTTGCAGTTGATTATTATTAAATTGTTGATTATTTTACTATTGTAGTTACCCCAGAATATGTCTTCTCACGTTTTCTATCATGGCTGCTCACGTTATCTCTCATAGAGCATTGTTCTAACTAATTCATATAAACACATATAATGTAATTCATATACTAATAATAATATTTAAATACTCAAATAAAAAGGTGTGCCATTCCACTTAATTGTAATTATCATACAGTTTCGTATATGAAATATTTTGACGGTTTTCTGGCGCGCATAAGGCCATTTTCTGAGCCACCTTTCTCAGAGGCTAGAATGTAACGTTTCAGAACATTCTAAAACGTTTTGTGAAATATTTGAAGTGACTCATGATTTATGAAGCTATTTTACCACCTCGGCTTGCAGTGAGGGGATAGATTTAGTGATTATCTACTGATATTTTTTTTGTTACTGTTCACATGTGAGTATTATTCTGTTATATTTTAGAAAAAGCTATTTCTACGCATATTATAGTGATACATTGAGCAAAATTTAATTAACAACTTTGATTTGAGCTAAAATTAGGTGTTTCATTTTTAGTACAACTGAGCAGTATGAGGCCTATTTCAATGTTCTAAAGAATATTTTTAGGATGTGTTTCTTTAGTTTTTTTAGAGTACATGAACAAATTATTTGCATTACAGACAACAGATAAATTAGCATTTTATAACATTTTGAAACCAAAAAAGCATAATGTGTTTAGCATTTGCAGATAAATTTGTTCTTGCCCATTTCAGCTCTTTTTTTAACCAAGAATTTTGCGCTGAAAAGAGTTAATACCTGTCTGTAGTGGATACTTAACTGTTGTATTATTGTTTTTATTTCAGTGTGAACTCATTAAGAAAATGGCTCAAGTCAGAACAAGGACGAAATCAAGTTCTCATCTGAGTAATCTTGTTGGCACTGGCCGGGAGCTGTTGGTGTCTGAACTGCCAACTGTGAGGGATATCCTGAGGTATGGCATCTACTTGAGGAAGCAAAGTGAAGATGACAGGAGGAACTACCTAGCGGACAAGCTGGTGAGTGACATCTACCCTGGTCTGATTTGTCAGTGGAGAAAAGCTAATGCTCTTTTCAAGCCACCTGTTATCAATGAAAAAGTGACCATCATGTCCAAGCTCAAGGAGGTCTGGAATCAGGCAGTGAAGTTTTCTCTTGGAAAGGGCAAACTTGATGCCAAAGAGAGGTTCATTGTCAAGTTAGACAAGTTCTTTGATCTTTTGACTTGCAAGTGTCAGATTACCAGTTGTGAGGGGGGAGGCAGTGAGGGCTGTGTTATCCAAGCCCACATTAACTGTTCCTGCAGCAGAGAGAAAAAGATTCCTGTGAAAGATCTTGCCTACATCAAGGGACAGAAAGAGAAGGTTGGAAGTAAGGGACCCCACCAAATAGGGGGTCCTGATCTACCAGAGCACAAGAGACAGGTGAGGACATTGAAAAGGCAGTGGATGGAAAGGAAGGCAGAGAAAAGGAGAAGGAGCAAGGAGGAAAGTGCTGCAGTAGCAGAGAAGGCAGCCAGGAAGGATGTTAAGAGATTTTTGGCAGATGGTGATGAGGATCTGGAATTGGAGAGAAGTGGTGATGAAGATGAGTTTGTTCCTGAAGTTGAGCTCATCCCTCAAACTGACCCTGAGCCAGCAGCTTCGGCAAAGGTACAGAAAAACTATGATGAGATTCAAAACATTGCCCTTGCTAGTGTAAGGTATGGCATAGGGCTGAGGCCAACTGCAGCGATAGCAACAGCAGCTCTGATTGACGCAGGAATCATCACAGAAGACGATACAAGTAAAGTGATTGATAAGAGCAAGGTCAAAAGAGCACAGGAGAAGTTGATGAGAGAGCTGGGGGAACAGTTCGAGAAGAAGTGCAGGGAGGAGGGGGGGATCTCTTGCATCCTCTTTGATGGGCGGATTAACCTGACCAATGTGATGATGGAAGCTGAGGGCAGTGACCAATCTTTTCCCGCAAAGATCAAGGAAGAACACTATAGTGTTGTTAGTGAGCCTGGCAGCTACTATCTGTTCCACTTTACCCCAGAGAAAGCAACTAAAGAGGAGTCACATGCGGAGAAGATTGCTAAGGTCCTGTTTGCCTGGCTGAAAGAGAGGGGTTATGATAAGACCTTGTTGGCCATTGGAGGAGACTCAACAAATGTCAACACTGGTGTGAAAGCTGGAGTAATGCGGAAGCTGGAGCTGCACCTGGGGAGAAAGCTGGTCTGGTTGGTGTGCAACCTGCACACTGTTGAACTTCCCCTGCGCCATCTCATTGTTGACCTTGATGGCCCTACTCTGTCAGACAAAAAATTATCCTGGCCAATAGGAAAGCTCCTTGATTCTGCTACAGACTTTGATATCAATCCAAACTTCACCCGAATCTCTGTTGGCCCTCCACTGATCAAGCTTCCTGACAAGGTCATTCAAGATCTCTCAACTGATCAATACTATGGCTATAAAATTGTCTGTGCAGTCAGGGATGGAGTACTTCCTGCAGGGCTGGCTCTGTTAGAGATAGGACCAGTAAACCACAGCCGCTGGCTCACCACAGCGAACAGACTTCTCAGGCTCTGGGTGTCAAAGCACGGACTTAAAGGAAAGAACCTGAAGATTCTGCAATTCATTGTGGAATTCATCATTGGAGTGTATTACCCATGTTGGTTCAACGTGAAGGTCAAGCATTCCTGGATCGAAGGGCCTAGGCACATCCTCTTTCAGCTGGACTGCCTCAAGTCCCAGAGAAAGGAGGTGCTGGATATTGTGATGCCAACTGTGAGAAGATCTGCTTGGCATGCCCACAGTGAAGTCATCCTCCAAACACTACTCTGCTCTGAGGATCAGAAGGAGAGGATTGAAGGGGTGGAGAGAATCCTGGCCATCAGGGGAGAGGGGGACCCGGACACTCAGCTGGGGGACTCCTCTGTTAGGAGCAGAAGGACACCTGACATCAATTGTGATGCTTCCAGCATCGGTGACTTGATCAGCTGGTCAGAAGGTGTGTCAGAGCCACCTCTCACCTGCTCTCTAAGCACCTCAGAGGTGAAAAACTTCATCAACACCCCCATGGAGGTGCGCAACTGGCCTTGCCACACACAAAGCATTGAGAGGGTTGTTAAAATGGTGACTGAGGCTTCTGCTAAGTACTTCTCACAGGAAAAGAGGGATGGAGGGATCAGAGATCAGGAGACCAGCAGGAAGCTGATGTCCAAGTCTGAGTCAAAGCAGGATTTGTGCAACCTGGCAAAGTTCAAGATGTCAGGAGAATGATCTTTGTAATTATATCCAGTGATATACATGCAGTTCACCTATTAATAGATATATGTAAAGTTGATTTGGCCTTGTCAATATAAATGATTTACCTTATATCTTTTAATATATTATAAAGGGGTTCAAAAGGGTAAAATTGGCAATTTAGAAATACAAAATGATGTAGGTTAGAGTTATCCTATCCAAAGGAGAAGCTCATATTTGAATTCCCCATGTAAAAATACATAATTTAGACACCCCTGATGGTAGGATTTCCTTCAGATGCATGTTGTCACCTGAGTACGACCCGCCCTACTACTGCATGGTAGATGTTTCTAAGTACAGGAAAGTCAAAGGAAAGGAAGGGCAGACTCTTCAGTATCCAAGCATAGCGTCGTCCATAGCTCCTGTACCACATGGCGAAGGTCTTCCAATACCACGTCCACCAGAACAGGTATCTATCCATTTCTTTACCTTCTGTATTTACAGACTGTGGGTCATTATGTGTCGATTTTCTTAGTGCTGATGCTCTTCTACATATACTGTATACCTATGCCTATATTTTGTTTCTTTGCTTTGCAGGTTGAAAATGAGGATGCAGCTAGCTCATCTGAGATGTCGGCTGGTGAGGACAGTCATGATGAAGAATATACAGTAACTTTCAGTACAAACCCTCACTTTCCAAATCAGAGCGAATTGGACGACTTAATTAGATTGATTTGGGTCTGACGAAATCAGGGTCTGAGCTTCTGACCTCCAGACTCAAAGAGTGGAATTTGCTTGGAGAAGACTGCAAGAGCACTGTATACCGAAAGCGGCATGAAAAGTTTGCAAGGTTCTACGATGTCAATGGCTCTCTCTCTGTTATTGCAGCGAGGTTAATGGTCTATTCACAGCTATTGGGTTAACACATATACCCTCAGAGTGGCGCCTATTTATTGACAGTTCAACTCGGAGTTTAAAAGCTGTTCTACTCCACAATGAGACCAAATATCCATCTATACCAGTTGCACATTCTGTTCAAATGAAAGAGGACTATGAAAATGTCAAACAACTGCTCACTCAAATCAGGTATGAACAATATAACTGGGACGTGTGTGGTGATTTCAAAATGATTGGTTTCCTGTTAGGTTTACAAGGATGGTTTACTAAATATTCATGTTTTCTTTGCCTGTGGGATAGCAGGGCTTCAACTGAGCACTATAAAACAGTTCAGTTGCCTCCACGTGAAGGACTGCAACCAGGAAAGTACAATGTACTCAGGGAACCTCTTGTGAAGCCTGACATAGTTCTGCTACCACCTCTCCATATTAAGTTGGGTCTAATTAAGCAGTTTGTAACTGCCTTAGATTTTGGAGGGGAAATTTTCCAACAGATTCGGGTCATGTTCCCTAAACTCTCTGAGGCCAAAGTCAAGGCTGGCATCTTTGTAGGACCACAAGTCAAGGCGCTGTTGAATTCAAAGAACCTTGAAGCCAAGATGACTCCGATCGAAAAAGAGGCTTGGTGTGCTTTCCGTGATGTGGTTCGTGGGTTTTTAGGCAACCATAAAGCACCAAACTATAAGGAGTTAGTGTCAAACTTGATTAAGTGCTATGGCAAAATGGGGTGCCGTATGTCTTTAAAATTACACTATCTGCATTCACATCTAGACTTTTTTCGTGATAACCTGGGCGATGTGAGTGAAGAACATAGCGAAAGATTCCATCAAGATATTCAAACGATGGAGAAAAGGTACCAGGGCCATTGGGATGCTTCTCTGATGGGAGACTACGTATGGTCGCTGATCAGAACGGATAAGAATGTTCATACGCGGAAGTAGCGTTCTTCAATGCATTTTTAAGGAACGCACACTGCATAACGAGGCTTGTTATTCTCTTATCGGTTCTCCTCATGATATATATTATATCCTTTGCACCATTTTGGGTTTGTCAAACAATTTTGGCTCAATAAACATTAATTTCCAATAGTTTTTATTTTCAGAAAATATTTATGTTAGCCTTCTTTATATACTTTGCCATATGAAAAGTGTGATAACCTACATTTTTGAAACGGTTGATGATAGAGCAAAACCAATATCATTTTTAGAATAAGCGCCCCGAAATCATTAAGAAACGACAGAAAAATTACAATAAACAGAAAATTTTTCAAATTTTGTTACCCAGTGTAATCTAACGGAGAGAGGTCTGGAGACCTTGGTGGCCATTGAATCAACTCAGACGAACAACACGTGATCTTCGCACACGAGTTGCAAAGTGCATTGAGGTTGACGGTGGGATTTTCGAAAACGTATTGTAAACTGTAACAAATTTGTCATTTCTATATCTGATACCATTCAAAATGCCACTGTTTAAACATTAAATGTTAGAAACAGTAATTGGTTTCTCTTTCTTGAGTACCATTAAGAATGCTTTTGTATTTGTAGATTCAAACAGCTCTATCTCCGTAACCATTCAGAATTAGACACATGTTCAGGTGAACTTTTTTTCTCACAATGACCGATACTATCACCTCCCGAAGTATTGACCTTTCCTCCTGAAACACCCTGTATATATTATATATATATATATATATATATATATATATATATATATATATATAGGCTGACCATATTTCCTTGAGACAAAAACGGACAATGGGATGGCAAAAAAGGGACGGGGGTTATGTAATATTCTGTATTCATGAAAAAGTAAGTACATAAACATATTGAGCTTACAATTATTCTTCAGTGACAGAACCCATACAGAACCCATAAAAAAAACGGTACGTATGGTCAGCCTATATAATATATATATATATATATATATATATATATATATATATATATATATATATATATATATATATATACACAAATTCAGAATGGTTCCCTGAGACAATTATATGTTAAACACAGACCGTGCATGGAACAAGGAACTCTTCTGGGAAAATTAAATCCACTATAGTCCCAGAAGAGTTCCTTGGTCCATGCACGGTCTGTGTTTATATATATATATATATATATATATATATATATACACACACACACACCACAACGATAGCTAACCAGTTCAGAGAGAACTTTGTGTATTAGGATGCGACGAAGTAATGTCATGAACTTGGAGCTACAGTTCTTATTTACAATTTTACAATTCGCA
Organism: Bathynomus jamesi; assembly: GCA_023014485.1. Lineage (NCBI taxonomy): Eukaryota > Metazoa > Arthropoda > Malacostraca > Isopoda > Cirolanidae > Bathynomus > Bathynomus jamesi. The sequence goes on along the minus strand of JAJOZX010011897.1, from coordinate 45,515 downwards.
GGAAAAAAATAACTAGAAACAAATTTCGTGTTTCTTGAATACATGAGGTAAATAAATGGTACAGTGACTATGCAGCTAAGTAAATACGGGTTAAAATAATATATACAATTACATCTTTCGAATGCGGAGGTCACGGGGAGAAAGATAAATTATCCTTAATATTCATCACTCATCAGTAAGAATTAATATGATTTTAAAATATAACAAAGAAGGCTTTTCCATCATTAATCACTTTTAGTTTTATATTTTCAATAAATAATATATCAATGAAATGATTGTTTTAAGTCTGGGCATCCTATGATCGGAGGAAGACTTAAATGGACATATATTTTTTTTAATCACATTTATGGTGATGATAATTAATTCTGAAGGTATCATTCATGGAGTGTGTTAACACATATAGCTTAGTTGTTGTCAGTATTTTCTTGTAGCGAGTTCATTAGCCTTTTTCGTGACAATGAGAACTTACAGGATTACTTAGGTCCCGAACCCCTGGTTCGTGACAACATCTTGGTACAGAGGAAGGCCCCCCCCCCCCCCAACTGCTTCCCAGACCAAACGTCACTTAACTTTGTTGATCTAGCAGGAATCAGTGCTATGATGTGTCCATGAATTCATAAGTAATTACTTTTTTTAAATTGAAGACGCAAGAAAGTTTTCTTACATTTTTATATTAACTGCTGCGATAAAAAGATGTACGTAGGTATCACGGCTAACCATGGTTTGGTTTCCGCCCGAATTGTTCATTCTGCATAGCCTAAAATCGGAGTATTCAAAAATTAGCCTACATCGGAGTTGTAGGCCTGAGCTGGGGGTTGTTCTGTATGTAGGCTATGGTAGGTGCAGTATTACTGCTATCTCGATTTAATAATAGTATATTTCATATATATATATATATATATATATATATATATATATATATATCAGCGGGTCCCAAAAAATGTATACACACTTTAACAGCTGATAGCTCAATTGATGTTTCTTTCTTTCCAAGTTAAACCCATTAGAATTAATAATGGCAGTCAGACTAAGCTTTGAACAAAGGAAATTCATTCTAAAATGCCACTGGAAGTGTGAAAACGCAGTTGAAGTGCAAAGACAGTTTAGGAGGGAGTTTCAAACAGATCCACCAACGCGACTTACCATCACTCGAATTAGAGATAAGTTTGAAGCCGATGGAACTGTTCAGAATGTCCACAAGAAGCGTTCCGGAAGACCACGGACATCGACAAGCCCCACAAAGCAAGAAAGAGTACTGGAAACGTATCACCAAAGTCCAAGAAAATCTGTGCGGCAAGCGAGTCGTGAGGTAGGAATTTCAGAATCGTCTGTCCAACGCATTTTGAAGCGCTGTCAATGGAAAAGTTACATTCCAAGATTAGTCCATGCTATTAATGAAGATGATCCGGACCGAAGAGTGGAGTATTGCGAGTGGTACTTGGCACGATGTGGATGTGGATTGGACGAAGGGGTTTCGTAGAATACCCTCCGCGTTCACCAGACCTCACACCACTAGACTTTTTTTTATGGGGATACTTAAAAGACAAAGTCTACGCTATAAAACCTGCAACAGTCGCTGAATTGAGAGCAGCCATTGAACGAGAATGCACACAAATACCAAACGAAATGTTTCGTGATGTTTGCGATTCCATTGCTTCGCGTTATCAGCAGTGCCTGGACCAGAACGGACGTCAGTTTGAAAACAGGCGTTGACAAAACAATTAAATAATGTCTGTAGATTCTATTACATTTTGAAAATGAAATGTATTTTAATAAACACTGCCTTTATAAGTATTTAAAGTGTGTATACATTTTTTTGGGACGCCCTGTATATATATATATATATATATATATAATATATATATATATATATATATATAGAGAGAGAGAGAGAGAGAGAGAGAGAGAGAGAGAGAGAGAGTTACAAGGAAAAGAAGTACCTCAAAAGGCCTTGCGGCCCATACCGAGGAGGTACCAATGGCAACGGGTGCCAGGGAAAATTTTGTACACACTCAAATAGTGTGCAAGATTTGGTCTAACCTTTTCTTGAACTGATCCACAGAGGAACTGTTCACAACTTCTGAAGATAACCTGTTCCACGTGTCACAGATCTTATACGTAAAGTAATTCCCACACACACTAGTCCTAAACCGTTTCAAATCCAACTTCCAACCATTGTTGCGAGTTGGGTTATCATTTAAACTAAACATGCTTCTAAAATCGACATCGTTGAACCCGCAGCCTCCGAGTTTCCAGCGAAAACAAGTTCAGGGCGCGTAACCGTCGATTGTAGCCCATATGCCTAACGGAAGGGATTAACTTTGTGGCCCTCGCCTGCACTCGCTCCAGCCTCTCAATATCTTTCCTGAGGGTGGGCGACCAGAACTGCACAGCATACTCCAGGTGCGGCAGGGAATTGTACAGAGAGAGCACAATCTCCTTGTTCCGAAACTGAAATTGCCTCCTGATATAACCCAACAGCTTCTGGGCTTTCTTTTCCACCTCTACGCACTGTTTCGTAAACTTAAGGTCGCTGCTAATTAGCACACCCAAGTCCTTTTCCAAATCAGATCAGTCGCCTCGATATTACTCCCCAACATCGAGTAGTCCGACTTGGGATTGGCATAGCCAATGTGCATCACTTTGCATTTACCCAAGTTAAACGGCATTTGCCCTTTTTCGGACCATTCTCCTATCCTACCTAGGTCCGCACGCAATTCTTCGATCGCTTCGGGCGTCCCAACATTGGCCCCAAGCTTGGTGTCATCAGCGAATTTGGCGATCCGACTGACGATGCCACCGTCGATATCATTTATATAAATGATAAACAACAGTGGCCCCAAACCCTGAGGAACCCCACTAGTGACAGAGGCCCAACCCGAACTAACCCCTTTAATTACAACCCTCTGCCGCCTATTCTTCAGCCAGTTTTCAGTCCACCTACCTACTTCCCCACCGATACCCAGCGCGCGGACTTTCGCCATTAGCCGGCGGTGAGGTACCTTATCAAAGGCTTTCTGAAAGTCGAGATAAAGTATATCAATCGCCCTACTCTTATCATACTCACCCAACATGACGTGGAAAAACTCGAGCAAGTTGGTGAGACACGACCTATGCCGTCTAAACTCATGTTGGGAGTCCCCAAGCAGATTGTAGGAATCCAAATGGTTAACGATCCTATCCGCTATTTTCCCCTCTAATAATTATATAATTTACCTACAACTGAAGTGAGACTAATGGGACGATAGTTCCCTGGACTTTCGTGAGCCCCTTTCTTAAAGATAGGGGTCACGTTGGCTTCCCTCCAGTCACCAGGCACCTGGCCCGTCTCCAACGATTTGTTGAAGACTGTAGCCAGGAGGGGAGCCACCTGGTCGCGCACCTCCCGCAACACTCTGGGGAGAAACTGGTCTGGCCCAGGAGCCTTAAACGCGCTCAGTTTGTCTATTCTATCGGCAACGACTTTCGCGGTACATCGAGCACTATCCAGGCCAGCACCTTCGTGCCTCACGCCTGGCTCGGGGAAGACGCGGGTGTCCTCCCTGGTGAACCTCCCGCAAAGTACTCATTAAGCACATTGGTGAAGAACTCCTTAGGGTTCCCCTTGCAGAGGCTTGCCACCCGTAGTTCTTCGTTACGTTTCGCTAGCCTAACTTTCGCCTTCACTTCCCTACACAGGCGGACATACGCTTCAGTGTTCTCATGGGAACGATTGGCCTTCGCCCTCCTATACGCTACTTTCCTATTTCGGATAGCCGAAGCGATGTCATGACTGAACCACTTAGGCTGCGTTGAAGCAGGGATGACCGGTTTTGAGGGTATGGCAGCAGACTGCAGCACCATAAACTCGTCCAGGAATGCACTCCACACTCCCTCAACATCACCGCCGACCTCTAACCCCATCTCACCTACGCTATCCCTGAGGCTAACAAAGTCCGCCCGCCGTAGATCGGGCTTACTGCCTCTCGAGTTATTACGCTTCACCCGAGGGACGCAGACACGGAACCTAATCAGACCGTGATCATTCCCGCCCAACGATTCGTCAACGGTGAGGCCAGTGACGAGGTTGTCTTCGGTCGTGAATACTAAATCTAGAACGCTTTCGCCTCGTGTAGGCTCATTGACCCACTGAGTGAGGAAGTTCTCACCAGCAAAGTCAACTAGCCTCCTCCCTTCAGCATCAGCAGTCCTGTCTTCCCACTTTATGCCGCGAGAGTTGAAGTCTCCTAAAACTACACACACCCTATCCCCTAGCAGGCTACGGAGTTCGGTGTACAGGGCTGTATCCTCCTCGAGGAGGAGATGCGGAGGTCTGTACACCAAGATTAACCTATAGTTCGTCCCTCCCACGTTCAGATCGACGCCAAGCAGCTCCCGTTCTGACCGGAACTGGCAGTCAACCGGACTCAACGTGTCCCTGACGTATATTAGTACCCCACCCCCTCCCCACGGGTGTGGTCTTTGTGAAACATTCTATACCCTGGAATTTCGAACTCCCCAACGTAGTTCCTGCGATCAGTATGAAACCAGGAGTCGGTGATAGCAACAATATCCTGCTAAGAGCGCTAAGAGCGCCCGTAGCTCGCAAAACTTGTTCTTAATCGACCTAGCATTAAAAAGCATTGCACGGAGGAAGCCTTCCCTATTCTGACCGCCCCCTAGCACGACCCGTTTTCCGAACAGCCAGGGCTGTCGGGAGTTGAAGAGCCCCCACCAACGAGGGGGCAACTTCCGCAGGAGCCTGAGCCCCCTCCAACGTGGAAGGAGGGTCACCCACCTGTACCTGGACGCACCTTTCAGTTGAAGGTACGTCCGCCACCGGCTCAACATCATCTCTCCCCGGTGGGGCCCATCATCTCTCCCCGGACTCGACTTCACCATTCTGTATAGGTGCCGGTCGAGCAAAGAGAGAGAGAGAGAGAGAGAGAGAGAATGGAACGGGTCATTACCAACACTATAAATATATATATATATATACTGTATATATATATATATATATATATATATATATATATATATATATATATATATATATATATATATATATATATATATTAATTTTTATTTCTTAACACTAATACAGTTTCGGCTCTTCGCGAGCCCTTGTCAATTGGTAATGATCGCATAAACAGAGAACAGAGTTTATATACACACCTGGAAGTTAATTATCAGGGATTAGCTGACTGAACCTTCCTACCCTCTTATCAGAGGACCATTTGACCTGATGAATGTACCTGTGTTGCTTGGGGATTTTTGAATGATAATGTTACAAAATTCTTAATTTTATTACATATAATTTTGTTAAAAGAGAATTGACCATCGAATAGATTAAAATTTTCTATAGAGCCTATAAGACTAGATCTAACAATGCTACACTTAACATAATTATTAGATCTGAAAACAAAGTCGCAATTATTGAAATCTATTATATGGTTATAGTCTCTAACATGACAGAATACCGCACTTTTTTCATTCCCCATCCTCGCATCTCTCTTGCGTTCATAAATTCTCTTACTGAGGTCCCTTCCCGTTTCTCCCACGTATACATTATCAGGACATTCTTCACATGGTAATATACTGTATATACACCTGTGTCTTTTTCGTTCTTAGGTTTGTTCCTTGTTAACATGTCATTTATGTTGTTATATTTTAATGCCACATTAGAGCCAATTCTCTGACACGTTTTCTTAAGCCCTTTCAAGTTTTTGTTATAGGGGAGGACAATGCTTTTCTTGTAATCCTTGTTTACAGTTTACCTGCCAGTATAAAAGGTTTTTCTGGCTGCCAAATGAGCGTTAAAAATAAACCATTTGGGATAATACAGATTTTTAAATATATTGTTGATTTTTTGTATCTCCTCATCAACATAAGAAGGGTGACAGATTCTATATGCTTTTAGGAACATTGAAGATACAACTGACTTTTTTACTTGGTCATCATGAAATGAAAAATAGTGAATGTAAGAGTTTGAATTGGTCTCCTTCCTATACATAGACAATTTTATGTTGTCATTTTTTCTATTGATGAAAACATCCAAAAAAGGTATTTTTCTATCCCTTTCCCATTCGAACTTAATTGAGTGATGAAGGTTATTGAGTTTGGAAAAGAAGTCATCAAAATTCTTATTAGCTGGCCATACTAATAATGAAAATGAAAATGAAAATGAAAAGGTTTATTGGCAGACTATAGTCCATATGACAAATATTATTAATACAATGACAGTTCAATTTAGCCCTGTTCAAAAATCAACTTTTTCTTATTTTCATAGGTTTCTGTACTTTTTCCCATGCTTTTTGACCTGAAAAGGCCGAAAATCACAACCATTTTGACCTAGGTTGTTGGGAAGCATTGCCGCATGGAGCTTTAAATTTTCTGCCTTGAAATCGGTCAAAAGCACCAGTTCCGGGGTCCCTTGAATCATGTTTTGCACTATAACTTTTTATCTAAACAAGATAGAGCAACAAAATAGGCACCAAATTAAAGTGTTTTTAATCCTCTTTCTAACTTATACAATTATGATAGTCTTGGAACAAGAAATGGCACATTGGTACATACAAAGATTTCAGAAATATCACAAAATTCGTTTTCTCACACTCAAGGCAGACAAGGCGCCTTATTCATGACACAAATTTGAGATTAACATTTTTTCACAAGTCTAATCGATCAAGAATTGAAAGCATTACATGATGATTAATTTCATAATGACATTTACACAGTCAGTTGTTGAGAGTTTGTTTCTTGAAGCTGTCAAAGCGGCGTCTGTTGAACTCCACAGCTTGAAGGAGATAGTCCCTTTGCTTGGCATCTGTTGTTATGACATTTGCAAAGTCGCTCATCATCTTGACACCACGTTCAGCAATGTCATTCACCGCTTTCAGATTCTTAACATAGTCCAACGCTTTTCTGTAGTCCTCATTCTGTGGCCAAGACGTGACAGGTTCCAGAAGCCACTCGGATCCAATGTTCAGTGTGTCCAGCAGGAAATGTGATTCTGGGCCAATGAGATCAACCAGGGTGGTCTTAGCTGTGACTCTCTGGAATGCGTCTAGGAGAATTTGTCTAAAACAATTCGTCTAAAATACAATTTGTCTAAATCAATTTGTCTAAAACAATTTGTCTAAAATAGTTTGTCTAAAATCAATTTGTCTAATAACAATTTGTCTAAAATACAATTTGTCTAAAAATAATTTGTCTAAAATACAATTTGTCTAAACAAACAATTTAATATAATATGGCATACAAATTGTTGCCTGATGTACAATGCTATTTATTACTTGCCACGCCCCATCTTAAAAGGTTACCTCTTGTGCGGAATAGTACATCGAAATAGTTTGTCTAAAATAGTTTGTCTAAAAATAATTTGTCTAAAATACAATTTGACTAATAACTGAAGATAACTAGAAATGCATTTGTCTGCTTGATAAATTTGGAGTGAGGATGAAAAGATTGAAAATGGGTTGATTTTATTTCATAATTAACCTAACCTAACCTAACCTAACCTAACCGGGTTATGGGTTCCGGGATAACTGATTTCGATGTACTATTCCGCACAAGAGGTAACCTTTTAAGATGGGGCGTGGCAAGTAATAAATAGCATTGTACATCAGGCAACAATTTGTATGCCATATTATATTAAATTGTTTGTTTAGACAAATTGTATTTTAGACAAATTATTTTTAGACAAATTGTATTTTAGACAAATTGTTATTAGACAAATTGATTTTAGACAAACTATTTTAGACAAATTGTTTTAGACAAATTGATTTAGACAAATTGATTTAGACAAATTGTATTTTAGACGAATTGTTTTAGACAAACTCGCCTGATTCGCTCTGGAATAGAGGCTTTCCTGTTCTGAAGCTGTCTGGCTTCTCAGTGGCATGTAACTGGGCAGCAATGTCGTGCTTCAATGTGTCACTCAATCTACTGCTGAACAGGGCAAATGGCACGACTTCCTGCGTCAGGTACCATTTGTGGTTTTCCATCTTATTAAGTACTGCATCAGCAAGCTCTGGGTCAGTTTTCTTGTACTTCAACATGTCCTGGATTAGACTTAGATCATTCACGGGAGCATCTGCAGCAGACATTGACATCATCCATACAGGAGTGTAGAACAGCGCAAGGGAGGTGTTGAGTCTTTCCAGCTTTGATACAGTGTCTTCGTCGTACTCAAGTTGATCTGCAAACATCAGCATTTTCATGGAGTACAGGTTTCTGGCCATCCATCTGGCCTGATGAATGGCGCCTGGTCGACTCCAGTGAATACCTCGAGGAGGCGTTCCTCCAAGAACAATGACTGTCAGTTCAGCCATTTCCCTGTAGTCGGCTCTTGGAAGCCTTTCTGCTGTTAGAATGTCTTGGAGTATTTCTTCACTGTTCTTCTTCTTTTCCTTCAGCCATTTGCTGTTGATAGCCAGCATCTTTGGGTTTTCCTTGGACAAGTCCGTCCAAACATCCTTCAGATGCTCAAACCAGGGATTATCTGGCCCCTTCACCTTCCCAAACAGCTTCTCCCAAACTGCTCCTACTAGGATTTCCAGGATGTGATGTCGACAGGCCAGATAAAACACCTTTTTGTTCAGCATTTTCTCTAGCAGTTTGGCAGCTCCTCTGTGAACTCCACTGTTACTGGATGTAGTGTCAAAAACAAGGGCAGTAACATTATCCGTAAGTTCCCATGTCTCCAGTAAATCCAGTGAAGCCTCAGCCTGAGCTGTGCCAGAAGAATTGTCGATGATAGGTACTCCCAATAACTTTCCTTCAGTGTATGAAGGTGGACCAGACACTAGCACAGCTAAAGTCTCTGAGGTACTTTCAGGTTCACTGCCCAAGACATCTTTGAGCAACTTTCCATCCCAGTGTAAGGCAGCGTACTGTGGGGGTTTTCACAAAACTTGGACATGTGACTCTGGCTGATACAGGGTGGGGCACGGGAATCAAGTGTTTTTTGAATAGCTAGTAATCGGCCATTAGGAATGGGAGGGGCGTGCGGTAGGTAGCATTCCATTCCTGGGTTCATAGCATTTAACTTTAACTAACACTCACCTTTATCTTTCAGGTGCCATCATGGAGCAGTGGACGTTAGAACACCGCATGTTCGCGTATGATCATTTTGTTAGGAGTGGCGAGTCAGTGACAGCAGTTCAGCGTGCGTTTCGCCGCAGATTCAACATTCATCGAAATGACTCTGTTCCCGCTCGTAACACAATCTTACGTTGGGTTAACAATCTTCGAACAGGAGGCTCAATAATGAAAACAAAACCGAAGGGGCCGCAACGCACTGTGCGTACTCCAGAGAACGTTGAAAGGGTCAGACAAGCGATGTTGCAAAGCCCAGGCCGCTCTGCTCGGAGACATTCAGCTGCACTCGGAATCAGCAATCGTACTGTTAGACGGATTTTGCATGAAGAATTACATTTTCACCCATACAAGTTAGCGATGGTGCAGGAATTGAATGTAAACGATTGCCCCCAACGACTGAAATTTGCACAGGAAATGCTTGCACTTTATGAGCAGAATGAAAACATGATGGTGGTAATGAGTGATGAAGCCCATTTCCACCTTAATGGGGCCGTCAACAATCAAAACTGTCGGTATTGGGCTGCTGAAAATCCGCGACAACTCCATGAAAAACCGCTGCATAGCCCTAAGGTTACAGTTTGGTGCGCGGTGGGAAAGTTTGGCGTCATCGGTCCCTATTTCTTCGAACAAAATGGGGTTACCGTTACCATAACATCTGGGCGTTACATTGAGATGGTGAACACCTTTTTCATCCCTGAGTTACGAAGAAGGCGTATTGCTCGTCGACATTTGTGGTTTCAGCAAGATGGGGCCACGCCACACACCGCCAGAGCGTCAATGGCTGTTCTTCGCCCCCTGTTTCCCAACCATCTCATTTCGAGATTTGGTGACATTGCATGGCCCCCTCGGTCCCCTGACTTGTCCACATGTGACTTCTTTCTATGGGGTACCTCAAGTCACGTGTCTACGAGGACAAGCCCCGTACATTAGATGCATTGAAGGAAGCGATCCGTCAACAAATCATCCAAATCAACAGAGACCTGCTGGGAAGAGTGGAGGCCAATTTTCGTAAACGCCTTCAACAATGCGTCGACGGCCAAGGACATCATATGCCAGATATAATTTTCGGTACATGATTATTATGACATGAAATGCTATGTTCTTACGAATGTTGTTCTACCAATATATTTTCTTTACAAAAATAAATATCATTTTCCTGATTATTCCAAAAACACTTGGTTCCCGTGCCCCACCCTGTATTATACCTGGACAGCATTCTGTTGCGATGTGTTGTTGAGGTTGAGATGACGAAGTTATCCAGATCAGCCCCTCCAGCTTTCAAGGTGGCAGAAACCATGGCAGTAACTTGATTGTCTGATAAACCAAGACGATCAGCTGTATTGCAGATGACATCACATTCCATGACCTTCCTTGGAAACGTCAAAGTCACACTAGTCACAGTGTCTTGATGGTGAGAACATCCAGGACGAGGCTGATGGTAATCCATGTCCTCTGTGTTAGCGTCGTTGTCAGTTGAGTCACCCCAGGTAATGTCATCCACATGAACAACTGCCTCTTGTTCTGCTGCAGCTGTAAAATAGTACAACATGTTAAGACAGTAATTGTTAAGTACATGCTAAATATCGCAATGGAGTAAAACTTAAAACTTTTTGTAACGTTCAAAGTAATTAGTTTTACTTTGTTCTTGTCTATGCTGCAGTCTTTCATTCCTCGCTGCTTGCTGCAGGGATCTTGTCTCAAAAATCTTGTCATGACCAGACATATGACCTTTCCTCTCAGTCTTTTGGTCTTCGTAGAACCTGATATCCTCATCTTTCTTCTCTCTGGATAACAGTCTGTTGTTCTGTATTTCCTGGATTGCATCTGGAGCTCCTATATCGAACAGGCTGTCTAATTCCAGCACAAATGCTCCTCTTTTTCCTCCAGGGTTACTTGCTCTTCCTTTGCTTTTCACCAGAGCACGATGTTTCTCATGTAGTTTCATGAAGAGCTTCATTGCGTTGTACTTGGTCATTGTCTTGATCCTAGCCATCTGCCAGAATGGGATGATAGATTCAACTGTTTCATATGCAAGGTCTTGAACCATGGGCCTCCCTGCATTTTCCGGTAAATTCTGAAGATTAAGGAAATACTGGAACGCCTGGCTGTTGGTGGGAAGCTGGGAACCACTGATAAAAGCTGAAGGGTATCCAACCAGGAAAGTTTCAGTGAGAGATCTGGTAGATGGCCCAGTTGACACCTGCCTGTGGACAGTACGTGGAGGTTCTGAGATATCAACTGTGCGCCCACGGAGCTCCCTCAGCTCCTTGCTTAATGCCATTGTGAAGTTGTAACTTGTAGATGGTTTTCTAGATTCTGATTGAGTTTCTGTTGTTTCCTGAAAAATGATAGATAATTATTATTATTATTATTATTAATTATTATTTATTTATTATTATTATTATTATTATTATTATTATTATTATTTATTAATTTTATGCTCTTTCATTTGATACCTAATTTGTTGCTCTATCTTGTTTAGATCAAAAGTTAAAGTGCAAAATATAATTCAAGGGACCCCGGAATTGGCGCTTTGGCCGATTTCAAGGCAGAAAATTTAAAGCTCCATGCGACAATGCTTCCCAACATCCTAGGTCAAAATAGTTGTGATTTTCGGCTTTTTCAGGTCAAAAAGCATGGGAAAATGTACAGAAACCTATGAAAATAAGAAAAAGTTGATTTTTGAACAGGCCTACAGTGAGTTCATACACTAAGGATAGAAATATATACAGTTGATTAGAAATAATACTGCACTGTCGAAGTTAAGTGGAGCTACAGCAGACGTTTTCGTACCAAAAAGTCCATAGCTTAGAGCAGGGGTTCCCAAATTGGTGTTCCACGGAACACTTGTATACCGTGAGAAGTGTTCCGCGGAACACAATTTGGGAACCCCTGGCTTAGAGGATAAATGGCAGGACTCATGGATAGCTTTGATGATCGGGTTGGTTGATTTTTTAATTCTTTGCATTAGACTGTGTTGAGCACGTCTTGTTACCTCCGGGAAGCTCGGGACATTGCGGGTAGCAAACATTTGCGAAGCTGAGCATCTCAGGGGTAATTTATGTAAGGGTCTAAAAGACCTGTTGTACAGCAAATTTAGAGTTCTGCCAGAACCTTTTTTATAATTCACCCAAAGTTGCTGACCGTATATATTACTGCAGAAAGTACGAAAGAGTGTGTCTTTAGCTTCACTTGTACAGAAACGGAAGTTCCTTACGGTCATATTCGCTTTAGCACACAGGCTTCGAGATTGTTTTCTTATATCCGAGTCATCACTCAAGGAGCTGGTAATAGTTTGACCCAAATACTTAAACTCTTGTACTTCCTCAATTACTTCACCATTCATTTTAAACCTTATATCTGCTGGCTGATTACAGCTTTTAGGATGAAATTGCATAACCTTAGTTTTTGTAACATTAAAAAGAATATCATGTTTCTGCGAATACACTTCGCAGACATTTAGTAGCCGATCCAGACCTTTAACAGAGGGACTTATTAACACCATATCATCGGCATAAACTAAGTTATTTATCCTTGTGTTATCTATAGAACATCCTACTGTTGCCTCATTAAGTGAAGCAATTAATCCGTCAATATACACATTAAACAGCATAGGGGAGAGCAAGGAGCCTTGTCTCACCCCGCAAGAGGAGCCAAAACACTCGGATAGTACATTGCCCCACCTAACAGTGAAAGATTGGTGGGAATACCAAAATTTCAATAAATTTAATATGTACATGGGAACCTTCCTGTCTTCTAGCTTTGCAAATAAAATATTGTGGTTCACTCTATCATATGCCTTACTTATATCAAGGAAACAGCTATAAATGGTTGAATTACTGTCAATGTATTTAGATATTGTTTCTTTAAGTACATAGATACACAGGTCAGTTGAGTGGGACCTTTTAAAGCCAAACTGATTAGGAGATGTCCATAGGAAATCATTTAATCGGAGTAACAAGAGTTTTTCTAGTAGTTTCGAGAAGCAGGAAGCGACAGCAATAGGCCTGTAATTATTGCTGGACAGAATGTTTCCGTACTTATTTTTGACCAGGGGCAAGATATATACCCTCATGAACTCTGCAGGGATATAGCTATGAACAAGCATGGCTGATAGGAGCAATGATATATGCAGACATACTACGTCATTTGCATATTTTAAGTGCTCATTCGATAAGTCATCTACCCCTGACGCAGAACCAGTCTTTAACCCTTTAATTAACCTCTTTACTTCAGAAAATGATATCAAAATATTTTCCCTTGTCCCTCCCACAATCGTTTCGCTGCAATCTATCTTAAGATTATCCCTACTCACACTATTGAGAATGTTAGAGTAGTGGTTTTTCCACAGCTTTGCAATTTCATCCTCCCCCGACACCATCGATTGTCGGAGGGAGGACATTTTTGACACCCCTTTGATTCTTAACAAATTTCCAAAATTTGATATTATCGTTATTTATGCGAGCTTCACAGGCTTTTGATGCTCGAATAGACTCTTCTTCCTGTTTACATCGCCTTATACTGACCCCGACTTCTACACATATTTATGTATACTGGTCCTAATCTGGGTCTACCATGAAAGCACCACAAATCATAGGCGTCTTTCAATTCCCTCTTCAGGGGGGCAATAAAATCATTCCATCCAGGAATAACCTTAGTATGATAGTTGTAAGATTTAATCAAGGGGCTTCCTGCTTCTCTTAACAAGGATATTATCTTACTATAATACCTATGTATCTATGAGTTTACAGTGAGAATCATTTGAGCAAGGATTATTGCAGCCATGGTGCAAAATTTCTAAATTATTAAAGAGGTGACATGTTCTGTCTTTGTATTCTATTCTCTGCTGCATATTAACATTGGACCAATCGACGCGATTATTCTTACCTATTGAGTTCTTGTTAAGTCGTGTTGCGCATAAATTGGTAAAGTTAATTAATATTTCTAATGGTCGATGATCAGAAAGAAGGAAATCATGCAAAATATGAACTTTAACAATTCGATCCTTTAGATTATTACTAGTGAGACAATGATCAATCCACCTGGTTGTACCACTCATATCGCTAACGTATGTAAAATTACCACTGGTACCCCTAATACATCTACATCACTTATACTTAAATTGGCCGACTCGCACATGTTACCCAATTCTCCAAAGAATTCAGAGTTCACATGTGCGTTAAAGTCCCCCATTATTATACAGTGAGAATATTTGGGGTTATCTGATAATGTCTTAATTTTGTACAGCAAATCAATGTATTCATCTAGATTACTGCCGTTGTTATATGGTAAATAGCAGTTTACAATTAATATGCAATCATTGTTCACTTGTAATTCAATGCCTAACAACCTTACGTTATCGCTTGTTAAAAATCTTATATGTTTTGACAAATTTTTCCTTAATAAGAAAGCAACACCACCAAAAGGCCTACCGTACATTAATTCATCTGACAAGTCTACTGCTGATGACGCATGGTACATAAAGTCATCATGGATGGTAGAGAGGAATTTTAGCTCTTGCTTAGGTAGCCAGTGTATGAGACTATTTTCAAGTTATCCGCCATGACTGATAGAAAATTTGTTATTAGTAAGATTATTATTATTATACACAGTGCAACTTTCAGGCATTACCGTTAGGGCGCCTATTATTATTATTATTATTATTATTATTATTATTATTATTATTATTATTTTGCCTGTTATCAAATCTCCTGGAAAAGTGAATAAACTCCTTAACAATAATACCGTCAGGCCATTGACTCATATTATACGGGTTGAAATGCGCATTTACATCTTTAATTATTACTTTAAAAGAGTTATAATACGGAGATTTCGTGTTTAGTTTATTAACTATCACTATACTGTGTTCACCAATGATTTCTTCTATCATGTGTCGAATATCGCTTGCCTCGTTCGAGAGCTGAATACGCGACACAAATAGGGTGAGATTCTCCATCGGTGGCCTCGCCGCGGAGACCGGTTGAGGAGATCTTTGGGACTGGCGCCTATTAACAGTTACCCACCCGTCCTGCTCCCTCGATCTCCCTGAGGCAGGGTTCGCCTGCCTGGGGGATGGGTGGCACAACCTTTGGGGGATAGGAGGCCCCTCCCTTACTCTGTGGCTTGGTGAGGGTCTGTTAGCGGTGTTTATACCCTGACGGCCGCGCGTGCCTCTCCTTCGGTGGGAGGGGGGGGAACTGCGTACCGAGCGAGGCGTAATCGAACACCTCTCCTCTGCAGTGGGAGGCAGGGAAGAGGGCAATGATGCCTCGACTCTCGGCATTGGACCGTCCCTGTTCCTCATTGTGAGATCGGGAGCAGGAGTCCTTTCCTGACCGGGAGGGGGGTTGACCGCTACCCCTGCATGCTGCGTTTCCACCCCATCTTCAGGGGGGGAGTTGGAGGCGGGGATTTCGTTTCCCTCGCTGCCCGACGCGCTTCTTGGAGATCTGGCTTGCTGAACTACTTCCGAGTAACTAGGCTTTGGGAGGAGCGTCTCTTTCAACGCATCTAACTCTGACCGGAACTGTTCTATCGAAATCGCGTTTTTCTGATTTGACACCACGTGTTGGTGTTTCAGTTCAACTGAAATATGTCATCCACATATCTTAACCAAATTTGATTGGGGAAGGATATCCTAAGCAACAAATTTGTTTAAAAAAACTTCATAAATAAAATGGCCAAAATTGGGGAGAGGGGATTGCCCAATGCCCATGGCCATGCCATACTTCGGTTTATAGAACGTACCATCAGCTATAAATACATTATCCTCGACACAGAGTTTCACCAATTCTATGAATTTCTTGACTGTTACAGCGTTAGATTTAGGTTAGGAAGAATTTCCTTAAAAAAATTGATGGCTTCGTCTATTGGGACATTTGTAAATAAGGAATTTACAAACTGACAAACTGGCCATTGGTAATTCTAAATTATTTATCTTATCACAAAAATCTTTATTGTTTTTTATGTGAGCGGGGGAAATACTACCTACAGCTGGAGACAAGTGTTTGGCAAACCATTTAAAAAATTTGTACGTAACTGAACCTACATTAGAGATGATAGACTGAAGGGGGCAACCTTCTTTATGAGTCTTAGGAAAGCCATACATATAGGGAAGAGACGAATTCATACTTTTGAATTGTTTGGATAATTCAGATTTTCCTAAAACCTTGGTAAGGCCTTTATTGAAGTGTTTCAATATATTTTCTAATGGGTTATTAGTTAATTTTGCATAAGATTACTATCATTTAATAACTCATTTAGGTTCTCATGCTTGCTGTTTTTATTCAGTATTACTATCTGGTTAGTTTTATCTGATTTTGTTATGACAATATCATGGTTTGCTTTTAGTTTTTTAAGAGCTTCTTGAAATCTCTTTGGTACACCTGTTTCATTGGGGTTACCCAAATTTAGGGAACTTATCAATCATCCACCCAAAAAATCACCACTAATATCACTGTCACTGTTGGTTTTCACTATTGACATTAAATGTTCGAAGTTAAATTCATCACATGTTTTGGTTGAAAAAGACAAGCCATAACCTAAAAACAAGATTTTTATCAAGATTTAAATTGTAAGACGAGAGATTTATAATATTCTTATTAAAACATGAACCTTTTACCCACAAACTAGTCATAAAAAGGCGTTGGAGCTTGTTCTGTTGCTTCCTTTTATGACTATTCACTTTGTAATGGACACTCCTGTTGATCACGGAGATAGCACTTGCATATGTGGCATTATCACACTTTTATTGCAGGTTTCTCTTAGCTTCTCGTACTTGATATAGAGTCGTGTTTATTTCCCTTGTAGTTCTGAGTGTTCCTTAAGACTATGATATTCAACACTACTGAATGGTGACTCTCTGTTTTCTCTTAGTGACTTCGGCAGGAGGTTTTTTCGGGTGATTCTCTCCTCTAGGGGTCTAGGCAGTTGTGAAGGAAATCCCATTGTAGTTTGGTCTTCTGGGTACGATGTAGGGCCCTCTCATATTCTCTGAACGCTGTGATATTCTCGGGATGTTGATGAAAATTCTCCTCAGTGAATTTTGTCTCCTCGTGGTATTCATGATGATGTAAAATAACGCACTCTCGCGAAGAAGTATGAAAAAGGAAACCATTCTTCAGAAAGACGTAAATTTTTATTTCTTAACACCAATAAAGAATATCACAGCCTCGGGCTAGATGAAGTTGTTCTCGTGTGTAATCTTTGTGTCGGGGAGAGGAGTTGCTTTCCCGGAAATAAATCTTAACAGTTTGAACGTTTTGTCTGCGTGAAGATTTCGGGTATGCATATTATTATCAGAGCCGCGTTTAGGGGGTGGTGCACCGGGAAAATGTCCAAGGCCCCGCAAATTTCAATTGAAAAAAATTAAACGTCACGTATTTGCCATCTGCGACGAGTTTTACTTTTTCTGGCAGGTGGAATGGCATCAGGCATTCTAATATCCGCTTTGATGGTGTTTAATTTGTTCTTGTTAGTGTTACTCATTTCTAATGTTGTTACTAACTTACTTCTTGTTTCTGTTGCAGATTCATGATTTATGTTCTTATTGTTGGCATTGTAATACATACAACATGGAAACGAGCCGTGACCGGGATCGAAGGAGGAAATATAAACCCGGTAGTGAAAAGCATAAGGATAAGAATCGCAGAGAAGAGTTTCTTGCAACGGTGCCGAAACTGACTAATTGGATTAAATCATCAGCAACTAAGTCAGCCCCTTCAGCAGGCCCACCAGCTGCCTCCGCTACTTCAGCAGCTGCGTTTTCAGAAGACGCGTCTACGTCAGTGCGTTTAGCAAGCCCAGCAGCTGCCTCCACTACTTCAGCAGCTGCATTTTCAGGAGACTCGTCTACGTCAACCCCTTCAGCAGGCCCACCAGTTGCCTCCGCTACATCAGCAGCTGCGTCTTCAGAAGACCCGTCTACGTCAGTGCGTTCAGTAGGCCCACCAGCTTCAGGACATGCAATTAATGACATTGGTTTGTGGCCACAAGTGCTGACCGATGATTTTAGAGAGTTCTGGATAGAGCGAGAACATCAGATTGCCGAAATTATGACAGCGACTTCAGTAACTCTTCAACTACTGAAAGTGGTACAACACGCTGATGTACGAAGACATTATTTGTTAAGAAACATAGCCTGACGAATGAGAGGATTGAGGTGTCATGGCTGTGCTATTCTGAGTCCACAGGCTGTATTTACTGTTTTGTCTGTAAATTAATGTCGAGGGCGGACAGCAAGTTCACAATCGGGTTCAACGACTGGAAGCATGGTAGACAATCGGTCGAAGCACACGGAAAATGTGAGCAACATATGGAGTCGATGAGATATTTGTTGGTTAGAAAGTCTGTCTCCGGCCGTGTTGATTCGAAACTGGTGAACCAATTTGAAAAGGAGTGCAACTACTGGCAGGAAGTTTTGCGGCGCTGTGTCGACGTTATCAAGTATATCACGTCACGAGGACTAGCAATTCGTGGACACGACTCCCGTTTCGGTTCACCAAACAACGGCAACTATTAGGGAATTTTGGAACTTTTAAGTAAGTATGACAGTTTTCTAGTTGCGCATATAAGCGAGCATGCCAACAAAGGTAGCGGACACACCTCGTATCTCTCTCATTTCATTTGTGAGGAGCTCATACTGTTGATGGCCGATAAAGTACTTCAGACGATTAATTATCCGAGAAATCCAGCAGTCAAAATACTACTCTCTATCCGTCGACTCTACGCCTGGTGTTTCCCACACCGATCAACTGTGCTTCACCGTCCGATATGTGGTTGAGTCTGGGTCTGTCGAGCGATTTCTACAGTTCATACCTATGAACACACACATACAGGGAAAGGAATCGCCGACGTGGTCCTCAACTTTCTGGAGACGCATGGCATTCGAATTGGAGACTGCAGAGGACAGTCTTATGATAACGCAAGCAATATGGCAGGGAAATACAACGGCGTAAAGAGCCACATCAAGTCAAAATCTCCGTATGCTGAGTTTGTGCCATGCATATGCCACTCACTAAATCTTGTGGATAAATCAGCAGTGGACAGATACACAGCACCCGTTGAATTGTTTATGCTCATTCAGAATGTCTACACGTTTCTCGTCTCCTCGACATACCGATGGCGTCGACATGTAGAGGTTCTCGATAGTAGTTCCCGTAGTGAGAAACTAAAGGTCGACAAAGGTCTCTCCGATACCCGCTGGTCAGCCAGATCAGATGCCGTCCAATCTTTAACCGAAGGCTACGCCGAGAATATCGTGGTACTGGATGAGCTAGCAGCAGATACCAGCCAGGATCGAAGCCAGGGGATTGTCCAAACAGCTTCAATAACTCGAAACAGCCATTTTATTGGTTTTATGGAACACTATTCTCGAATGATTTCAAAAAACGAATGCATTTCTGCAAAAACAAGGAATGTCGTTAGACTCAGCCACCCTCTTGCTGAAATCACTACTGCAATTTGTTGAAGATCTCAGATCAAGATTTGACGAATTCAAGGACCATGGCATCGGAAAGTGTGGTCACCGAGTATACAAGGAATCGATTCAACGCACAAAGAAGAGAAAGCGCCATCATGACGAAATCGGAACTGCCGAAGATACGAACCTGACACCAAGAGATTCATTTCGGACCACTGCATTTCTACCGATAATTTGATAAACTGTGTACCACTCTGAACACTCGTCTAGAAGCGTACGCTGTCCTGCAGAAAAGATTTGGATTTTTGTATTTCCTTCTAGTCCTAGACATCGACAGTCTTCAAAGTTGTGTAGTTCGCTGCCCTAATGAAACTCACCGAAAGTGAAACAGAATCCCAGACGGAACGTGAAGACATGTGCAACAGATTTTATCGGTATATGAACACAAACGAACTGAAAGGAACATTCCCAAACATGGAAATAGCAATGAGAATATACCTGTGTATGTTTGTCACGAACTGTTCTGGTGAACGTTCATTCTCGAAACTCAAACTGATCAAAAATTACCTTCGCTCCACAATGGGCCAGGAGCGCCTTTCGTCCTGGCGCTGTTGAGTATAGAGCATGAGGTGTTGCAGTCGGTGAGTTTCGAGGACACAATCACGCAGTTTTCCAAACAAAAAGCCAGGAAGCATCCTATGTAATATTCATTACAAATCTACACTCTATCTACAGTACAGTAAGCTGTACAGTTTAGCTGTTTATTAAGTGCGTTACAACTGTGTAGCTGTTTATTAAGTGCATTACAATAACTGTGTAGATGTTTATTAAGTGCATTACAACTGTGTAGCCTACTAGTGTAGCTGTATACACTGTATGTGTACATAGTTAAGTTATAGTCTTTAATATCACATTAATAAGCCGAATGGCTTCGGCATGTGTTTTGTGTGTTAAAAAAATATATCTGTTATGTGCATTACAAAATATTGTCATTCATTAACACACTAAAATACTACATCCCGAGAAATAGTTTGCCCAAGGCCCCGCACACTGTAAATGCGCCCCTGATTATTATGTACGAATAAAGATTATTATTATTATTATTAATAATAATAGAAGAAGAAGAAGACTTTATTTGCATTAATAATATATAATAACATAATGGGTGCTCATTTTATTGCTGCATGTAAAGGTAGATACAAATTCTGTCCGCATCTTTTTCTCAAAGTCTTATCAAGATTAGATCTCATGCGGTCAATTCATTCATGGTCGCGGCATGGGCATAAAGGCGTTTTACACTGGACAGACGGGAAAAGATTTATTTGGACACACATATAAAACAACATCAATATTCTGTTAGAACCGGACAGTTGTCGAACGCCCTTTATGTCCATTTGTCAGATTTGTTCCATTGTATTGATTGGAATGATTCTTCAATTTTGTTTCACTCAAGCAACATTGGTAATAGAAACATTCTTGAGTCTGCCATTATTCAACTAACAAACAATTTCAACCTTAGCCAGGGCCCTTTTTCGTTCGATCCTGATATTTTGAATTCTTTCAGATCAGATTTAGATAAGAAGGGCAAGGCGCTAAAACTCTGGTAGCTTTTCCACGTGGATTGTATGCTCCTCCTCCAATACTGTCTGCACCAATCATGTAATTTTTGTTTTTCGTCATGAACTGCATATACTGCCTCGATCTTGTTATTAATTTCAGTGTTCCTGAGGATGTCATTAGGCGAAAGCGCTTGAGCACTATTTCGTGTTTTAATTTTCTTTTCTGGATATATATATATATATATATATATATATATATATATGATGAATAAAACCACGAAGGAAAGGAAACACAAAATGGTGCTCAAGCGCTTTCGTCTAATGACATCCTCAGGAACACTGAAGTACATAAAAAGGTTAAGCCTATATATAGGTTACAGAAAGAAAAAAAGAAAAAATAAATAACATACATACACACACACACATATATATATATATATACATACATATCTATATATACAAATGCATACATACATACATACATACATATATATACAATAAACAGAGAAGTAAAAATAAAAAATTAAAAAATTAAAAATTAAAACCTTAAAGGATTACCAGTGAGGCGTACAGATTTGTAAGGAAAAATATCGATTTTTAGCACAAGATCAAATGGATTATAAAAATACAAATTTATACTGGAACTCTGCCCGGGTTTTAACACACTGCTGCCTATGGTCAGGTTTCGATATATAAAAAAAATAAAATGCAAATTAAAAGTTAATAAAGTAGAAGACAAGTTTACCAAAGATTTAATGTTTTACCCTTCTTATCTAAATCTGTTTTAAAGGAATTCAAAATAACAGGATCGAGTTGAAAAAGACCTTTGCTTATGTTGAAGTTATTTGAAAGTTGGATAATGGCAGACTCAAGAATATTTCTATTAACAATGTTGCTTGAATGGAATAAAACTGAAGCATTATTCCAATCAATACAGTGGGCTAACTCTGACAAATGGACAAAAAGGGCACTGGACAACTGTCCTGTTCTAACGGAATATTGATGCTGTTTTATACGTGTGTGCAAATCCTTTCCCGTCTGACCTATGTAAAAGGAATCACATTGTTTACAACCAATTTTATAGATAATGCCTGAATTATTGGTAGGGCTATTTTTTACTATGATATTTTTCACAATATTGTTATATGAAAATACTACATTAATATCCAAAAGTTTAAGTACATTAGCAATGCCTAAAAATCCCGGGAAAAATGGAAGTACTAAAATATTTTTTGACAAAGTACGAGTGTTAATATTGACACGATAGAAAGTTCGTTTTGCCTTGTATTAACACTCGTACTTTGTCAAAAAATATTTTAGTACTTCCATTTTTCCCGGGCTTTTTAGGCATTGCTAATGTACTTAAACTTTTGGATATTAATGTAGTATTTTCATATAACAATATTGTGAAAAATATCATAGTAAAAAATAGCCCTACCAATAATTCAGGCATTATCTATAAAATTGGTTGTAAACAATGTGATTCCTTTTACATAGGTCAGACGGGAAAGGATTTGCACACATGTATAAAACAGCATCAATATTCCGTTAGAACAGGACAGTTGTCCAGTGCCCTTTTTGTCCATTTGTCAGAGCTAGCCCACTGTATTGATTGGAATAATGCTTCAGTTTTATTCCATTCAAGCAACATTGTTAATAGAAATATTCTTGAGTCTGCCATTATCCAACTTTCAAATAACTTCAACATAAGCAAAGGTCTTTTTCAACTCGATCCTGTTATTTTGAATTCCTTTAAAACAGATTTAGATAAGAAGGGTAAAACATTAAATCTTTGGTAAACTTGTCTTCTACTTTATTAACTTTTAATTTGCATTTTATTTTTTTTATATATATCGAAACCTGACCATAGGCAGCAGTGTGTTAAAACCCGGGCAGAGTTCCAGTATAAATTTGTATTTTTATAATCCATTTGATCTTGTGCTAAAAATCGATATTTTTCCTTACAAATCTGTACGCCTCACTGGTAATCCTTTAAGGTTTTAATTTTTAATTTTTTAATTTTTTATTTTTACTTCTCTGTTTATTGTATATATATGTATGTATGTATGTATGTATGTATTTGTATATATAGATATGTATATATATATATATATATATATATATATGTGTGTGTGTATGTATGTTATTTATTTTTTCTTTTTTTCTTTCTGTAACCTATATATAGGCTTAACCTTTTTATGTACTTCAGTGTTCCTGAGGATGTCATTAGACGAAAGCGCTTGAGCACCATTTTGTGTTTCCTTTCCTTCGTGGTTTTATTCATCATAAATATTTTTCACGTGTTACTTTCGTGAAATAA
The DNA here is from genome assembly GCA_023014485.1 of Bathynomus jamesi. Taxonomy (NCBI): domain Eukaryota; kingdom Metazoa; phylum Arthropoda; class Malacostraca; order Isopoda; family Cirolanidae; genus Bathynomus; species Bathynomus jamesi. Next base: position 22,135 of record JAJOZX010011897.1, on the reverse strand, counting down.
TTTTCATATATATATATATATATATATTCATATTCCAAACGCGCGTGACACTCGAACTGTATATAAAACGCAAGCTTTGACATTTTTTTTTATTTTCTTTCTGTTTTATTTTTGCTAAATAATTGATAAATTATTTCATTTTTAAATTACTTAATAATTTTTTAGATTGAGCTTAATCATGTAATCGTGTTAAATTCTGCAGTATTCATTTTCTTTATATATTCTCTCTTAGTTGTAAAAAATGAAGTCGTATCTTGCTTAACACTTAATTTTAAATTTTAAACATTTAATTTTATTTTGGCTCATATGCATGTTTAATTCTAATCTATAATAAAATGCATATTTCAATTTCCATTTTTAGTTAACTCGGCAAATCATGATAACATCAGATCTGTCAATATGCTGTTTAAAAGAAAAATATGGTTTCATCTTCAAATAGCTTGCTTGTCTGTCTAGACGCTGTTACAGCAAAAAAATTTACGTTATCTTCAAATTTTTTGCAAAAAAATTCAGCCTACTGAGAGTAAAAAACAAAACAGGTCAACATTAAATAATAACGATGTCACCAAAATTTGTGTATATAAACTCATATAATTTTTTAAATTGTCATTCTGATTGTTCCGATTATTCTAATCTGACCTAGAGGCTGAGAATTACCTGTAACATTTTAGAAGCAGTGAATTACAGTATGATAATATCTTTGTCTTCTCCTTTGAGCCCTGTTTTCTTCAGAGAACTTAGTCTTAAAATAGAAAAAAATAATTTCCCGATACGCTACAAGAAGAAATCGGAGTGTTGTACAAGAAAAACTATTGCGATTCCCTACATGGTACCATCTACTCCAGAGTGAGAAATCCGTTGCTGCCACCTAACCAGAACCCCCGTTAACCTCGAACCGCCCAAGGCCATAGACGAAGGGGGTTAACATATATATATATATATACACACACACACATATATATATATATATATATATATATATATATATCAGTGGCGACTCCAGCTCTTCAAGACTACTCGGGCTCTTTTTAAATTTTCAAGTCTACATATGAGCCGACATTTAAATGCATGACAATAACTTAAGATTATCAATAAAATAAATAAAGACATACCTCGGTAAAAAAAATTATTTGAATTTTATTTACTTGAACATAAAGTCCAAGCGTCTTGGTTTTAAAGCAAATTCCTTTAATATTCGGTCATGTAATTCCTTTTTGCCCATGGGTGGGCTATACTTCTCAGAATACTTATAATATTAAAAATAAATCAGATTATTTAAGAAAAGCGAACAACCTCACATTGCGGCAAAAATCAAACTGCACCGTCGCCCAAGGCAGTTGAAGGCACGCTTAGCGAAACGTAAAAAGTTACCATGTATCGCCAGAATTAAAAATTGTGCCTCTCTACAAGGCCGAAGGATATAAGCCCGAGTTGAAATGTTTTTTCTTTATAAAAAAAATTAATAGGAGAAAAACGTATTTTATTTAATGAGAATTAGAAGAAGGACTATTATGTAACCGGATGCAAGCAAATAATTATTCATTAAAAGAATTTTAAATATACGATATTACTTATACTTTCTCGAGCGTAATGTCTTGCGCCCGAGTAAAGGATCTTGAAAGATTACACGAAAACTTAATGTGTCAATATAGTTTTTTTTATAGGTAGTAAGGGTATCTAAATGCGCTCAAAATTTGCTTGCGTGACGAAGGCTAGACAGAAAAATAGTAACATACTACCAGCCAAAAACCATTTTTACAATTTGTATTTAAAACTTTTTTTTTTAAAACTTAAATCTATAAATACACAATTTTATCTCTCATGCTTCTCCTTGCCCCTTGCCTCTCGGGCTCAGCCCGAGAAGCCCGAGTGCAGGAGTCGCCACTGAATTATATATATATATATATATATATATATATACACCATATATTGGGGCGTATGAGTCAGTATTTTAAGCTTAAAATTATGCCCCTAATGTAGGGAGTCGACTTATAGGCCCAGTCTAAAAAATTAAACTTCCACTTTCCATTTTAGCTTGTATTTAAAGACAGGTCTACCTGTCATAGGTCCTCAGTCCTGCATTAGCTCGCTTTTGGTCAACATCTGAATTGGATCCATATGACAAAGCACTTGCAAATATATCTCAGGATGTACGGTAGATAATGAACTTATGATGTTAGATGATGATTATGATGATGATTATGAAGGATTTGATAACTAATTTTTACAAGGTTTTTACAGTTTTACTTTTTTATGTTGGCAAGTTGGTGGTCGACTTAAACACCCAGAATGGGCTAAAATCTAAATCTAAAATTGAAAGTTAGAGGATCAACTAATCTGGACCGTAGACTTATACGCCCCAATATACGGTGTATATATACATATATATAATGTTATAATGTTTCAGACCAACAAAGACCCTAGGATCCACTCATGGCTGGTCTACCTAACTGTGTTCGTAATTGTGTATTGTGCATGTCCTCCGTGGTGGTGGAGAGGACCTACAATTTTACGTGGGTTCCGAACCACAAAGCCTTAATTTTACTACCTTAAACTATACCCAATCTATCAACATATGCGTTTAATCGATTTTCAAACATGTTTTAGACGTACTATTAATTACTTCTACCGGCAAACTGTTCCAGCTATTTACTATTCTATACGCAAAAAAGTTTTTGGCAACTGCTGTCTCGAACCTTCTACTTGTCAACTTACACCCGTTATTTCTAATCCTATTATATTGAGATATTTTAAAAAGCTATCTCGATCTACGTTATCGAACCCATTCATAATTTTAAAAACCTGGATTAGATCACCCCTTAGCCTAGTAGTCTCGAGTGTAGTCAATTTTAACTCCTTAAGCCTATCCTCGTACGACTTCGACCTAAGCGACGGAATCATCTTAGTTGCTCGAATTTGAACTCATTCGATTTTGTCTATCTTTTCGCATATGCGGATTCCAAAATTGGATCGCGTACTCCAAATGGGGTCTAACTAATGATTTGTAAAGAGGAACAATAATATCGCGCGATTTGTACTCAAAATCCCGAGCTATAAAACCTAGCACTTTGTTCGCTTTATTGACCGCTGATGTACGTTGTTTCGCTATTTTTAAATCACCAGTGACACTAACTCCTAAATCTTTTTACTGCTCAACGCTTGCTAACTCCTTCCCTGACATACTATACGCAAAATTACCGTTACGCGAACCTATATGTAAAATTTTGCACTTATCGACGTTAACTCTCATTTGCCAGGTGACTGACCAAGCAACGATTTTATTCAGAACTTCCTGGATTTTACCTCTGTCTTCGTCATTAATCACCCTACCACCCAACTTCGTGTCATTCGCAAACTTTGAAACTGTACTGACTAGGCCGACATCTAAAACGTTAATATATGTATATATATATATATATATATATATATATATATATATATATCAGAAAAAACAAGGGGCCCAATACAGAACCCTGAGGAACGCCGCTCGCTACATTAGCCCAACACGACTCCGCTCCATGAACGACCACCCTCTGTTTCCTACCTCGCAACCACTCTTCTATCCAATTTATTACTACACCGCTGATTCCATGAGCCTTGGTTTTTTTCAATGAGTCTTTTGTGCGGTACGGTGTCAAACGCTTTTTGAAAATCTAAATACACTACATCAACCGCTCGATGACTATCGTAAACTTCAACCACACTTTGAAAAATTTCTAAAAGATTAGTTAAGCAAGATTTGTTTCGCCTAAAACCGTGCTGCGTATTTCTAACCAAGTTATGCAATTCTAAGTGTTCGACTATACGATCCCTAATTACTGATTTCAGTAGCTTATCTAAAACAGACGTTAAACTGATTGGCCTATAATTTCCCGCCGCACCTTTATTACCTTTCTTAAAGATAGGTGTTACATTTGCTAACTTGAAATTATCTGGTACGCACCCCTCAGAAATAGACGCATTAAAAATCTTTGTTAGCGGCACAACAATGCTATCTTTTAATTCTTTTAGTTGTATGGGATATATGGAATCCGGCCCCAGTGATTTACGCATTTTCATTTTATCAATATAGCGTATTACCTCCTTTTCACTAACCACAATATTATCCAAAGTATCACCATTATCAAAAGGTATTATGTCTATGACCGTAGGGATATTCGTTACATTTCTATAGTAAAAGTGACGTAAAAAATTCGTTTAGCAAGGTAGCCATTTGCTTGTTTTCAGAAACTAGCTCTCCGTTACAATTTTTCAACGGCCCCAAGACACTTTTTACTGGATTCCTATTGTTGACGTATTGAAAGAATTGCTTGAGGTTTTCTTTGCCGTCACGAGCTATGGAGATTTCAAATTCGCGCTTGGACTTTTTTATTACACTTTTCGCTTCACGCCTTAGAGATATGTAGTTGTTTCGTAACCACAAATTGTCTTTATCGCACTTATGTAGCCTATAAGCCCTATCTCAACTCTTTATAATATCTCCTACTCTAGAGGTAAACCACAAGGGCTTGTTGTTTACTTTCGCACGCTTAATTTTGTATGGTACACATTCCTCATTTATAGTCCTAAATACTGTTTCAAACGATTCCCACATTAGTTTTGCGTTGGAGATCACCATTACGTTTTACCAATTGACGTGTGACAATTAATTTCGAAATTTACAAAAGTCTGCGTGCTGGAAGTTAGGATTTTTAGTCGAGTTAGCTGGTTTCGAGTGACTAACTGAGAAGACAAACTCTACCATATTGCGATCGCTATTGCTTAACGGTTCTATTACTTGAAGATCCGTGATTCGCCTATCATCCGTAGTTATTACTAAATCTAAAATACTGTCCAACCTCATAGGTTCCCCAACCTTTTGAATAAGAAAGCTATCCTCGAGAAAATTAACTAAACGATTACCTTCCGCATCTCCCTGCATTATATCGTAATTCACGTTGGCGCAATTAAAGTCACCCATAACTAAGGCCTGCTCACTACCTATTATTCTCTGTAGTTCACGATATAACGCTTCGTCTGTATCAGCTGTTTGATTAGGGAGCCTACAGTATATATAACTGCAACAAGAAGTTTGAAATCGTTCAATTTAAGTTCTGCTATAGTCGAATCTATCGGTTCTGGAATTCTGTGCTTTACTTCTATAACGTTCGCAATATTATCTTTGATATACAACATAACCGCCTCCTAAGCGTACCTATTCTGTTTTTAACAAAAAGTCTATAACCTCTAATTTGATACTCCCCTACAAAGTCGCGTGTTTCAGTGTTAAACCACGATTCATTTATCGCAATTAAATCATAGTCTTTACAAGCAATTAAAAAAAAAATTCGTTTATTTTATTTCGTAGGCTACGAGCATTTAAGGATAGAACCTTCAAATTGTTTGTAATTGCGATACCTTCGCGAACGCAAGGGAAATTTGAGGAAATTACGCCGGGACCGTTCGAGTTACTGCAGCCTGAAAAGAAGAAACAGTTTTATGAAATAGTCTTCCTAAACGCGCAGCTCCAACGTCATTAAGATGAAGTCCATCTCTGAGAACAAGTCCCTCCTGCCGTAGAAACTGTTCTAAAACTTCGCAAAATGCACTCCTTCCTGTTCGCAAAGAGACTTTAGGTTATTGTTGATATAGGTCGTCTTGCTGTAGAAATTGCTACGTTGGATAGTTCGAAGAAGTATACCTGTTAAAACAATCTTATTAGTTTTTTCCCTTTTGTCGCTCTAGTAAGTCCCTGTACCTATCCAGCAGCTCTTCCGATCTAGAATTTAAAACGTTATTAGTACCGACATGAATAACATACGTTGTGCCTCAGAGGTTCCGTCTGTAAAATGGTCAACACTTAGTTATATCCTCCACCCTTGCACCAAGGTAGCAGTAACGGCGCCTACGACGAGGGTTTCTCCCACAGAATTCCTCGAGCTGTCCTCGAAAAATGGAGTCGCCAACGAGTCGTATTTCCGGTTCATTAGCATCTTTGAAACCAAAAACAGAAAACTTATTGTTTGTTATTACTGGTAGACAAGTCTTAGGTTTTCTCAATGGGGCTCCATTACGCACTCCATTACGCACTTTATATTATGAGTAGAAACTGAGGAAGGAGGGGTCGTAACTGAAATCTCAAGGGATTCTAATTTTGCCGTCAGGAGCATCACCCTTTCTTCAAGCCTCACTCTGGCCTCCCTCTCACGTTCTAACTCGTTCCTCAGCACTTCCATGCTTGAGCACCAACTATAAACTAACTTCACAACGACTGCAAGTACTTGACGGGGGGTGCCATGCTATTAATTAATTTAAAAAAACAAAAAAAAAACGAGCGTTTGGAAATTAATAAATTACAACATAATGAATAAAGTCAATAAATGAAATATATTCGTTACTGAATGATTAGTAACACGAGGTAATTTAGTTAAGAATGCACCAAACATTATATTTTTTAAAGACACTTCAACGAAAACCACTTATTCAATTGGTAACACTGGACACTCGATAAAACACGTACCGTATGTTCACAAGGAAAGACTGATCACTTCTTAGGAAAGACGACTGATATATATATTGGGCTACGTCGTAGCCAATGTTGTAACACCGCTTCCCGTTGATCAGCGAAGTTAAGCGACATTGGGTTTGTGTAGTAATTAGATGGGAGACTGTCCTCCGTGTCCAGATTATGTAGCGACCCCGTGGTTCGGATCCCACGTAAAGCTGTAGGTTCCCCCTGTCATATGACCTTAGATGTTGCGAAGGAAGTTAAACAACTCCAATCATTATTTTATATGTACAGGGTGTCCCAGAATTAACTATCTATTTCAATGAAATCGGACAAATGTTTTAAAAACACACTTTTATTTATGTTTATCATGTTTAATATGTGTTAAAAATGTAAAAATTTCTAAATTTTTTTCATAATTTTATTTTCATAATTTTTTCATTATCTGGTCCAATGAAAGACCGTCTGAAGTCATAGAATGGCAAAGAGACTCTCCAAAAGTTAACGTGTGGCTTGGAATGACCAAATCCAAAATTTATGGTGCTCCATCTTGTTGAAACACAACATTATCAAGAATGCCATCATCAAGAAGCTGTGGTTCGAGAAACTGCTGAAGCATATCAAGGTAGACGGTACCTGTTACAGTTGCTTCCGCAAAGAAGAATGGGCCATAAATTTTGGATTTGGTCACTCCAAGCCACACGTTAACTTTTGGAGAGTCTCTTTGCCATTCTATGACTTCAGACGGTCTTTCATTGGACCAGATAATGAAAAAATTATGAAAATAAAATTATGAAAAAAATTTAGAAATTTATACATTTTTAACACATATTAAACATGATAAACAAATAAAAGTGTGTTTTTAAAAAATTTGTCCGATTTCATTGAAATAGATAGTTAATTCTGGGACACCCTGTATATAAATAAATAATATTTTATCGTTGACACATTAGCAATGAGATTAAATACATTTCAATTGAAATTAATTCAGATTTCAGATTTTTATGGGAAAACAAAATTATGAGGAATGAGAATAGCCGAGTCTGGTTAACACTGCCCACTTGTGGTTGGGCTTTCAAGTGTTTACGTCTTTATGTATTGTACTCTGTACCTACAATAGGTAGTTATTTATTCGTATCATACCTTCGTTTTTTATACTGCTCAAAGAGTTGATCATAGGTTCTAGGACCGGATTGTCGAAACTGCCGACTTCGAAGAAGATTCCGAGTACTGCAAATCCGTCTGGTGTGGCCAGGGCTTCATCCACCTTAGCAATCAACGACTTCTTTATGTGCACAATATGCAACTCCATAGGATACCTTCAAATGAAAAAAAAGTTTAATGGTACATTAAGAATGTTGAAGTTGTAGGTATATATAACCTTTTGGTTATATATATATATAACCTTTGGTTGGGACCTATATATAACCTTTTGGTTATATATATATATAACCTTTGGTTGGGACCTATTATCCCGATGGTAGTCAAAGGGTTAACGTGGAATCCGAACCACGCCCCATCAGCAGCCCAGCGTCTTAACCACTAGGCCACCTAGGGTACCCACTTATCTACCAACCACTTTCTTTATTGTGTGGAAGGATGAACAGCTGGGTTTTGCTGCGCGCCAGCTGCCGTCGGGTCTCGAACCCGGGGCCGATGGATTCGTAGTCAGCGACGCTAACCACACCACCACCGAGGCGCATATATATATATATATATATATATATATATATATAGTGGTAACCAAATTATTATTGTATTCAGTAATCTATATCTATAGTATTTCTTGTGATTTAAGGAAGTAAAAAAATATTTGCTGGAATAAAACATTTATTTGAGAATCAATATTTAGTAAATTGTCCTTTTGCCTTATAAATAATTTTTATTCTCTTTGGTATCCTTTTAAAAGAGGATTTAACGCAATGAAGGAGTTCCTCGTCATTGAACCACACATCAATGAGGCACTCGATGAGTTGTTTTCATGGTTGAGGCCATGTCACCGAGTCTTTTCTTCGCAATTTTCCAAATATTCTCAATCGGGTTCGTATCAGGACTGTTTCCTGACCACTTCTTAGTAGTTATTCCTTGACTTGTCAGAAATTCAGTGAAACCTTGGGGGTGCGGCATGGATTTGATCTTGCAGGAAAATGCACTCTTCTTCTCCACACCACTTTCTGATTTGGGGTATTAACCGTTTGCGAATGACTACAATATATTTCATTATATACTTCAAAATATACTTCAGTTATACCCCTAACAGTGTGTAATCTGCTTGTACCCTTGTTACAAATAGCTCTCCATACCATTACTTGAGTGGGATGTTCACTCATTGAATCACACAATCCTCAGATAATTCTTCATTTTGTCGTCTTCTGACATACCGAGGTGCAGCATTTGCAATTTGAAACATTGATTCATCCGAAAATACCACCTGATATTTTAGTTAACTTCAAATTTCAATGGATAAATATACTTTATAACAGGCATCTCCAAGTTGCATGGAAAATAATGTTGAACACAGGAAACCACCCCAACATAATATTCTTAAAAAATTTATTTGTGACAGTGAATACAAAGTTGGTAAGCAAATCATTTACTTTGTTCCACATTTTGTTCGACCTTTTAAGGTGGTCTTTAGCTCAAATGTATCTTCTTTTTTTTTCCTCACTGCAGCAGTCAATTTTTGTTTTAATCGTGGACGCCGTTGAGAAGACCCGCATTAAATAAGCACCTGCGAACACTTCGGACACTAATATCAGTTCAAGAATTTGTTAATTCACTGACCACTTGCTTCAATGTCATTTTTGTATCTTTTAAAGCAGTGTTCACCATTTGTAATGATGTCATGGGCGTTATTTTTTCTTTCTGCCACATTTGCCGAAGCGTGCAGAAGCATTTTCCCCCCACTGATTTTTTTGAAAAGTGAAGGCACATACTGCTGGCTAACACCTACATTTTTTTGTCATTTCTGTTCATATGTTACAGTTCTGTTCAATAGAGAATAGAGCTTCAGTTTTGGCTTTTTATGTGGAATCACACCACTTTCTTTACCCATATTGCGCTGAGCTGCTTCCCCCCCCCCCCCCCAAGTCAGGCACAGCTTTCTTTCACGAATTACAAGTCTAAACTGATAAAAGAATCAACTAGATCCCATATAAGTAAAAATAACAATGTGATTAAGCTATCATAAATATATGACCGGAAATGACCGACGTAAACATCCATAAAGATAAGACCTTAATTTAGGAGTAACGTATATAAATATGGAACATATATGCCTATTTTTTCTTTCCACCCGGTTACCTTTGGTTACCTTTGGTTAGCTTCCGCCCGAATTGTTCATTCTGACGAAGGTCAAGCTTTTTTACTCCACCTTAGACCTACAGTTTAACGTGGAATCCGAACCACGCCCCATCATCAGCCCAGCGTCTTAACCACTAGGCCACTTAGGGTACCCATTTATCTACCAACCACTTTCTTTTATCGTGTGGAAGGATGAACAGCTGCGTTTTGCTGCGCGCCGGCTGCCGTCGGGTCTCGAACCCGGGGCCGATGGATTCGTTGTCAGCGACGCTAACCACTATACCACCGAGGTTAGTGATACATTATTCTTTTATCACATAATTTCTAATTCTTTACGTTTTATCAAGTAGTAGATATGTGAATTAGTTTTAGCAAGTTACAAAAAGTGATTATTGAAAATTGAATGACAAAAAGGTAGCACAAAAAATTGATTCAGAATGCGGTTACCATAATAATTTGGCAACCATTATATATACAGGGTGTATGATAAGTAACTCCCTATTTTAAAATTCGTATAACATCCCTATTTCTTACTCAATTTTAATGAAACAAACTGTAAATTATTCAATATTTATAAAAGTTTTCATTCACAAATATTCACTGGACGTTACACTTCCACATATGCTCTTGCGTTATCCCAATATTTCCTTAGACGAAGAGGTATGTTGCTCACTGCTGCTTGTAACATGGGTTCAGGAACATTGTTAACAACATGGTTAATTCTTCCCCCGAGTTCATCAAGATCTTTAGGTTTGTGGCGATAAACTTCTTCCTTAACCCCCACAGAAAGAAGTTACAAGGTGTTAGGTTTGGGCTGCGAGCAGGCTATTCATGCCCACCACGTCTTCCACTCGATCGTCCTGGAAATTTGTCATGCAGCCATGCCCGCACATCTTTAAACAAATGAGGAGTTGCTCCGTCCTGAATGAAATGAAGATTATCAATGTTATTCCATTGCGAAATCATTGGCCATATGCGATTTTTCAACATTTGCAGGTATCTTTCAGCATTCATTGCGCCCCGAATGATAAAAGTTCTAACAATGGTTGTGGAAGTCATACCACACCAAACCGTGGGCTTTGCCCGACCGAAAGCTCAATACAGAAAACCTCAATAAATACTGAATAATTTAGTTTGTTTCATTAAAATTGAATAAGAAATAGGGAAGCTATACGAATTTTAAGATGGGAGTTACTTATCATACACTTTGTATGTTGTTATGTATGGAAATAATGTAATAAAGTTAATTAATTACTGGTTATAAATTAACCCACAAACAAAATTGATCATGCAAACAGAAGGAATTGTATGTATAAATGAATGGTTCATGAAAATAAAGGGAACGAGCCGAAATGGCGGCTCCACCTTTTCGTTTCTGAAACGACGTTTTATAAATTCTTAAGTACATAGAATTTAAAACATACGCATGTTAAATACTCGTGTATTTTAGTGAAAAAGACATGAATTCAATTGTCTATTTAATTCTGAATAAGTTCGGATAAAAATACCATACATAGGTTACTCCGAAACTAGGGAAATAGCTAATGTAAAGTTACACAAAAATAAAGATATGACATTAAGGAGGCACATGGGTTCCCGCGTTTCACTCCAAAGAAAGAAAGAAGGCGTTATAAAATTGAACGTTCATTTATGTATAAAATGAGAAAACTCCGTTCGAATTAGATTGTTACATTATTAACAAGTTTAATGGCATGTAAAATTACACCTTCTAAAGGGCTAATAATTCTTACAAACAAAATTAATAAAAAAAGAGAATTTTATTTGGGTATATAAAAAATCTTACGCCCGACAGCCATGACAACAGGGGCATAGGCTGAAAAACGCATAGAGTCAGTGCATTTCAGAGAGTAGTAAACAAAAGTTCCCTCTCACAAACCTGTGTTGAATTTAGATAAGAACATTAGATTTATTTCTCCTTTTAAGAACAAAAAAACGAGCTTAGTGGAAGTTTGATCAAGTATATAAAAATACATATATTGTGCCGTAATGATAAAATTCAAATCGTGTGTGGCACTTAGAAGCGAAATCGTTCTGCTAATTTTGAGTAAGTTACTCGCCAAGCTAAAATGGTCTTCCCTATAAATCAAACGGACTTATATATTATAGTGAATGAGAAACGAGTTCGAGTCAGAAAACACAGACCGACGAGAAGCGGTGTTACGACATGGCCGTGACGTAACCCGATATTTGAGTGTAGAGAAACATTAAATTTTCAGGATGTACAGTGCCCGCGAAAAGTATCCGATCACCCTTGAAATTTGTATTTTTTACATAAAAAACAATGTTTAAATGTATACTAACCTTATATTAGTATTTTGTCATCTGTCCTTTGGTTTGGATGACTTGTTCTAGACGTTTTGGCATGGATTTAATCAAGTTTTGACAAACTTCCACTGATATTTCCTTGCACCATACCTTTTTGATGGCCTCTTGTAATTTTTCGACTGAGCCAGTGTCGTGGCATTCAACCTTATTTTTTATTATTAGCCACAGATTTTCTATCGGATTGAGATCTGGACTATTACTAGGCCAATCCAAAATATCAAATTTATTGTCAGTAATCCATTTTGTCACTATTTTGGCCCTGTGACATGGTGCACCATCATGCATGTATGTTTTTGTCCTTTGGATTGCCATTGCCATTAGAAGTTTATCCTGTAGCATTGCTAAATACCGTGCACCATTCATAGTTGTGTTCTTCGGAAGAAAATATAAGTTTCCACGCCCATAGTAACCGAAACAACCCCAAACCATCACACTTGGAGGGTGTTTCATTGTCTTTAGGGTGTATTTAGGGTCCATCCTATTTGAGCCAATAGGCCGGCGAACCTTTTTTGGACAACTTCTGAATGTCAAAAATGTCGACTCATCGCTAAATAAAACCTTCTTCCAGTCATCAACAGTCCAATGAATGTTTTTTTACAAAATGCGACACGTTTTTTACGCATTTTTTCATTAATGAACGGTTTCTTAGCAGCATGGCGAGATGGTAATCCGAGTTCTTTTTGGAGCCGCTCCTGGATAGTTCGTTCAGAAACACCAGATAACAAATTATTCATATTAAATTTTATTTCTTTCGCAGTTATTGTTGGGTTTTTCAATACTAAACGTTTCATAAGTTTGTCTGTTCGCGAATTTGTTTTTCTCGGTCTGCCAGATCGTTTTTTAGGGACTGGCGTGGTTAGGCCACCATTGTTCTTAGCCCGTGAAACCCATAAATTAACGGTACTTTGGGATATGTTTAATTCCTTAGCTATCTGTCTCTGTGATTTCCCACATGCATGCAAAGCAACAATAGCACCTCGACAATCACTCTTAAGTTGTTTTTTAGCACACATTATATATAAATTTTATTTACACCACTTTCTGTAAAAAAAAAAAAAATATCAAGAAATTTACACAAACAGTGAAATCTGACAAATTTGAGACACAGCCACCCGCAACGAAGGCTACCAGAACACTAATTTGAGAATGCGTTGGATAGCTCTCATATCAGCGAGCAACCTCAAAGTTACCAGATGTCGCTAGAACAAATAGAAAGTGAATTACGTGTCTCTGAATATTAAGGGAAAATATTGTATTTTCTTGAGTGATCGGATACTTTTCGCGGGCACTGTATAACAACTTATCAAAATAAAATCCGTCTTTTAAATTATTTCCATGGTTCAGTGCAGGGTTTCCAGATTGGACTAAAAGTCGCAAATAGGGCTAATTTTTAACCCCTCTCGCTATTAATTGTTCACTTTGAGCTACCTGCTATTTTTGGGGCTAGTGTAAAACGTCAATGGGCTACTTTTTAACTGTACGCGCTACTTTTCTATAATAAATACACCTCAAAACACATACTTACTTTATTACTTTTACTGAAAAATAAAAAATAATAAATTGGAACGAAATCTCTATACTTTTTTATTTTCATAAATAACTTCATACAATAATAAGGAAAACAACCAGGGGCGGATCCAGGACTTTGAGAGGTAGGGTGTTCAAGGTTTGATAAAAAGGGTACTTTTCCCGGGAGTGCCGAAGAGGCGATTAAAAAATAATAATTAATTAATCGATTATTAGAGCTATATATACAACAAATTAAGAAATTAATGATGAGTAAAACGGCTTAAAATCATTTGAACATAATTTATTACCGACTAAGGAAGCGACAGTATACTTGACAGCAGGAACTTATCATCAAAAGTATAAATTTCGGATCACATTCTCCTCCAGATTCACATAAATTATTCCGAGTGATTTTTATTAATTATCATTCATCAAACAGAATTTTATCCAGGTGCATGCGCCTTCTATTCCTTGTAAACTCTTCCAAAACCGCTTCAATATCAACATCATTATCAAGATGGGTAATGGGTATTCATCAAACACAAAGCAGGGAGACGCTCTTAACCCATACTACTTCGAATTTTTTAGGCTGGATACTTTTTTAATGATATGTAACAACAATAATATCGTTAGATAATGACCTGAACCTCAAAACGTTAAATTTGAATGAATTTCCCTTAATTAATATAATAATGCCTGATGACGATGACTATATCATTTGATTTTATCATTTTGCGAATATTTTCCACAAGAATTAGGACTGTTTTTATGTTCTTATTTTTGTTTGAAAAAGGGCACTGCTTTCAAAAGGGGATAGTTCGAATTACCCCTAACTACCCACTGGATCTGCCCCTGATAACGGATACAGGGGGTTGGGGGGGATGGGAGGGGCGGGTGTGCTATTAAAACCTCCAGTGGTTTTTCATTAATGTGTATATTAAATTTAGTGTCGATTACCCTAGCCGTTCAGACGTGTATAAACGAACAGACATGATCATTATCCCATATATATAAATTATATATATCTTACTGAGAATTTCATATTTGTAGGAAACTTTTGTTTCCATAATTAACATTCTTTAATTTCACGAATTTGCCCGAGCTAAACGGAAACTTAAACAACACAAACAAATTATTGTACTCGTATTTTACATGTCATATTGGGTTATCTTTTTCCAACTGGCGCTACTTTTCATCATACATATCTGGCAACCCTGGTTTAGTGTGTAATTTAACACGTACTACTCTGTACGTTCTCAGAAGAAGTGAAGTCTTTATAGAAAACTTCTCCGAAAACTTTTATGCTAAAACAAAATAATTTAGCCTGTAAAATCTGTGACGGATCCAGGGAGTGTTCGGGGGGTTCGATTGAACCCCCCTAAACCAGAACCACTCTAAACCAGAAAGCCCCGCTCCCAAAGCTAACTTACTGAACATACAAGTTATTTTACAAACAACACTAAAAGCATGTAATATACTCATTTATTTCATTTGTTTCAGATCGTTAGTCGACCCTGCGTCTTACTTTAATACTAAAAAGTCTGAAAAGCAATATTGATTCAAAATATTTATTCAATAGAATTTTCGGTTTACAATGTCAATAAGAGTTAAACAGCAACCAAAAATTGACAGATTTTTTGGTCCATCAAGTTTGGTCCATCCCAGTTACTTGGTCTTGTTCCCAGAGTCACCGTTGAGCCAGCAACAGATATTACTGAGATTTCTGTGATGTACGAGTCAGACCGTCCCAGCCCTGGGACTCTTGACATCAAATATATGCGATGGAGGAGAAAGTAGCAGTCAGAGAACGCCAAACCAGATTCGCTTCAACCTGCATTAAAGGTTTGCTCATCTTGGGGTGACAATTCTTCGTATGCTCCGATTATTTAATATTTAATATTTAGTGTAAAATTTTCTAGCTTAATTGTAACTTTATCACTTTTCTTTCCAGGCTTGCGATGCCGATATATTCCCAAATATTAACTGCTTGTTGCGAATTGCTTGCACCATATCCGTCACTTCTGGTGACAATGAACGTGCCAACAGTACCTTGAAATTTGTGAAGGGGTACCTTAGGACTACTATGTCCACGGAGAGATTGTCGGGCTTGGCGTTGATGATCATTCATTACGACAAGCCATGGATTACGAAGCTGTAGTTCAACGGTTCCCTGAACAGCAACCCCGACGAATGGCGCGCGTCGATCCAGTCTTTGAGAGTCGGGAGATTAACTGATATCTCATTCAACACGAAACTTTGTCAATAAATATAATAAATTCACTTATATTAATGAACAAATCTAGAATGATAAAGTATGATTTTCAAAAGAAGTTTAGGTTTTGATATTGTGAAATTTTCGTAAACGGTGTTTCTTTAAGAATTATCACGAATTTTGTCTTTCCTTGCATAATTTTCTTGCAAATCAGTACATAACTTAGATGTTGTAAAAGCTAATAAACTTGAACAAACACTCCGCAAATTGCTTAAAAACGCGTTTTTGAGAGCCTTAATTTTCAAAATTTTCCGGAGGAGCATGCCCCCGGACCTCCTAGGAGCCTTCGGCGCTCGTACCGAATCCCCCCTCCAGCAAATCCTGGATCCGCTCCAGAAAACGTATCTACTTTGTAAATGCAGTTTACAACTTTAAATAGTTAAACTATAAGCATACTGTAATAATAAGTATACATATGCCTCTTATAGTTTAATAATAATTAATCAACCGTTCAATCTCTTAAGCTCTTTATAATAATTTTGTAAATACAGAGAAATGAATGAACTGAATGTTTCTTTAACACATTCCGTGCGGTTTGACCCAGCGATGGGAGAAATTGGGACAAATTTGTCCCACCGGTGGGCTAGACGGCATGGAATGTGTTAATAAATGCTTGAACAAAATTGTCAATTCTTAAATTTGTATATGTTAGGATCATGTTATGTCACTTTTTTATAAAGAAGGATAAATTTAAACTACTTACTGAACTCCATTCACGGTATGCTCTGACCCTTGTCCTGAATTGGAACCCCAGTGGAAATGGTACTGAAGGAATTCGTATTCTTCGGGTAAATCTCCTCCAATTATGGTTGCTGGCTGCGGAAGCTCTAACGTAACTTTTGCTTTAAAGAGAGAGAAATTTTTGGAATGAATAATCATGCACTCGATTAAAGAGAGAAATTATTCATACAAATAATATTTGGTGTCATTCATTTTCCTATTAAGATGACTCAATTGCTCCAGACAATTTTGCCAATTTTAATCTGAATGAGTTTCATTTCATTTTTATTTGTCTTAACTATAAGGGCAGAAACGATTCAAGATTCTGTGATATGTTACAGATTTCACACTGGTCACAGAGAAACCTCAGGGATCTCTCTCTTCCTCTCTCTCTCTCATATATATATATATATACATTTTAACTGCAAACACGCAGTATAATTAACGTAAAGAACGACGCTTGTATAGGAGAATATTCCGCGCAAGATGAGGAGAGAGAACGAAACAAATGAAAAAATGAGGTAATGTTACGGCATGCGGGAGGTGCCCCCTTGGGGCATTGGTTTCTGCGCGTATGTAGGAGAATTACGGCATTTGTTCGAGTGAGGCCCGTGGTGTAATGGTTATCATATCTGACCGGCAATCGGAAGATCCCGGGTTCGATTCCCGGGTGGTTACCTCATTTTTTCATTTGTTTCGTTCTCTCTCCTCATCTTGCGCGGAATATTCTCCTATACAAGAGTCGTTCTTTACGTTAATATATATTATTATTATATATATATATATACCTTAAATAAAAATATATTTTTTCTTAAAAATCGAATTAATATAAAAGGCTTGTCACTTAATTCATATTCCTCCAATTCACTTAATTTGTATAATTTAATATCACTATTGTCCTTTGCCTTCCATCAGAGACCGTTCCACTTTTTTCCAACTAATTATGACTTGCTGATAGGTTGTCGATAAATGCTCTCCACGAACAATGATTTTCTTATTTTTATTAATTAAGTACATAAATCGAAAAATTATATATAGATTTTTTTATGCAGGGAGGAGGGGCCAAGGACGAATGCCTGCCAAACGATTCTCCCCATAGAAGAAGAAGAAGAAGAGAGACAAAATTAAGGTCCAGGGTTTTGGAAATGCCTGGCCACTCTGCGTTTGAAAGAGTGGAGGTCACAGACACGGGGAAAGATAGGTTGAGGAAGATTGTTCCAGAGTTCACAGGTTGAGTAGATGAAAGATTCAAAGTACCGATTAACGCTTGCATTAGAAAGTTGTACAGAAAAGGAAGGAGAATGTGTCGAAAGTCTGGTACTGCGTATTCTTCTTGAAGGAGGATGCATGCAGCTAGAGAGTTCAGAAGGCAGTGTCCATTATAATAGAGATAGTAAAGAGAGAGTGAGGCAACACTGCGGCGAAGAGAGAGGGATTGAAGACAGTTAGTAAGAAGCGGGGAATTGATGAGACGAAAAACCTTTGATTCCACTCGGTCAAGTGAAGAAGTGTGGGTTGCGCCACCCCACACATAAGAAGCGTACACCATATATATATATATATATATATATATATATATATATATATATATATATATATATATATATTTATTTATTTATTTATTTATTCCACCAGTCAGTGGACATGCATAACGAAGGACAGCCCTCATCCCACCGAAGTAACGGAAACCACCTTCTTCGCTCCGCTGTAGTCAAAACTCTTACACCTCACCCTCTCCTTTGTGAGTAAATTTTTCGATCACCAATCTGTATATACACTATTGTTTATACATAACACAGAAATAGGGTACCGATTTCTACAATATTGCAAAGTTTGCAATAATGCAACCAATGAATCAAAGGCAATTAGATGTGATCTCTGTCAATTTTTCTTTGATTTTAACTGCCTAAATTGGAAAGATGAAGATATCACTCTTACAGCAAATACCAAACAACTCAATGAAGTAGAATATTTCTGAGAAAGGTGCATAGCAGAAATAAATTCGTTTACGGTTTATAAAACAGAAAGAGATACTGAAGAAGCAGCAAAAGAAGAAAATATAAATGGCGAGCAGAAAGAAACAGAAAAGGAGACGAAGAAAAGTGAAGCAGGTAAAAACAATAATCAAACATGTCACATGTCAGTATACCGATACTCAAGGAGGGCGAAAAAATTATTGCAAAAAAAGCACTAAATGAAACACGTATATCAGTCGGAGAATACCAGCGTGAATAGAGTAAATAGCGAAAAACAAGAAGGAAATCACGATAATAGAACGAGGTTATCCCCAAAAAAGGAAATGAAATAAACAACAAACACAAGGGCCTCGAGTAATAGTGGGGAAAGAACTGTATGCAAATACTCTGCAAAGGGTATTTGCAGATATAAGGAATTATTATATAATAACGGTTACTGTAAAATTGTCGACAGTTGCAAACTTTATCACCCCACCATTTGCCAGTACTATGCAAGGTAGGGAGACTGCAAATATGGTAAGAAGTGCTACTGTCATCACCTCCCAACAAACTCAAAGAACAATAGGAAAAACGGCAAGAAACCTAGGAATACAAACGACGAAACAAGTTTTCTCGACACCGCAGACACAATACGGCGACTAAGCCTCATTCAGCACATACAGTCTACACAGCTGAGAACCTCAGAACCGAATCGTTATCAAACAAGAAACTACCAGAACAGGTAACCGAAAACGGAGCTTTCTTGGAGGACCATAGGAATGAAAAACATGCGACACTGAAGGAAATTAAATTTGGAATACTCGAAGGACAACGCAAAACAGGAAACATGAATATAGTCCTGGCAAATACTCAAGAGCTAAGACCGAACCACACGATAACCAAAGTTTCATACCTGCAAGGATTTATGGAAGAAACAAGGACTAGCATCGCATGCCTCACAGAAACACATCTTAAAGATTGCCAAGGAGATTGTGAAAATTACAATATTACATAGATAAAAAAGAAATAAAAATCGATGGTTACAACATAATACGAACTGACAGAACAGAAAGACGAAAAGGTGGCTGTGTTAGACACATGCGAGAGAGCCATATGGCAGAGACAATAATAAGTAAATCAACTCCAACTGCAAAGTGCTCTGAAACCATTGCCGACATCAGTAGTCTAATAAAGTCCTTAAACACCCCATCACCGAATATAATACTCTGCGGAGATATTAACTTCCCATTTATAAAATACAAAAGAATGGGAAGAAATGTGTATATATACACCAGGACAAGGGGTGCACATGGAAAGACCAGGAGCAAGCAAAAATGTTGATAGCTTTAGAATTTATGTTAACACAGGATATAACAGATAACATCAGAAAAAATAACTGCTTGGATCTGGTACTCACGAATAACACCTACTTAATCAGTGATATAAAAATAACACCAACAAATATCTCGGACCAAAACATTACCGAGGTACCAACTAATATGGCGAGAGCACTGAAAGCCACTGGTATGCATCAATTTTGCTGTCAAGGGTTTTGTAAGTGATTCTTATAGAGTTTTTCCTGCTGATTTCGAATCTGCAATCCGTTTTTCTCAATCAGCTCAGGTTATCCGGCTATGGCCTCATAAGTAAAATAGAATTTTTCGTGATTTTGTCAAAGCGGAATTGGAACAGTAACATCTATCATCACTTGTTTCACTTGTATAATATCTTTTTTTACTTTTCAGGCATATAGATAAAATATTTCATAATGAATAGAGCGTGTAAAAATGATCCCAATAGATTCTGCTACATATGTGGGACGGTTACCATGCCAAATAACCAGTCCCAAATCACTAAATTTGTGAAGACAATGTATAGAGCATACTTTGGAATTAAGCTAGGGGACCAGGACAAAAATTTCGCCCCTCATATGTGCTGCAAGACGTGCATTGAAAATTTGAGAAGATGGAGCAAAGGCAGAGCGAAATGCCTTTTGGAATTCCCATGATTTGGAGAGAAGGAAAGGATCACGTGACAGATTGCTATTTCTGCATGACAAACCTCCAAGGTGGGCTTATAAATTTATTTTTCTTAAATATTTTGAAATCCTCGTATGAAACTTGACATAATATTTACCATAATGTAATATTCACCATATATAGCATAATATTCACCATAATGGTAATCATACATTTACATATACATATTGTTATAGAAAATACATTTACACATACATATTGTTATACAAGTTACATTTACATATACAGTGATTGTATATTTTCTTTCTTTTTCATTCATATTGTCCCCGAAGGGACAATATGAATGAAAAAGAAAGAAAATATACAGACTCCATCGACCTATTTCATATCTTACAGACCGCAGCCTTCCCTCACGAGCCGCCACTGTCTGAATGCTTCTTCTATTTCATATGCAAGTTTTATATCCATGTTTCTGTGTTTCTATTTTCAGGAGTTAACAAGAAGAATAAACACATTGTTGTATACCCTGACATTCCTTCTGCTATGAGACCTGTACCCCATGGTCCTGGAATTCCAATACCCGACCCACCTCAAACCCTGGACTTCGATGATTCTGATGATGAATCAATGACCAATGCCAATGACCAGTCCCAGTCGTATATACCTCAAAATACCGCTTCAAATGAGCCGAGGCCTCTCAACCAGGCCAAACTTAATGATCTTACCAGGGATTTAGGACTTTCCAAATTAGCTGCCGAGATCTTGGGCTCACGACTTCGAGAGAACAACTTGCTGGCTCCGGGAACAACATTCTCCTGGTATAGGAAACGAGAGGAAGAATTCCGCAAGTTTTTTGCAGTGCACGAAAATACCTCTTCCTTAGTGTACTGCTGCAATGTTGAGGGGCTAATCGAATCCTTGGGCCTGCCATATAACGCATCAGAATGGAGGCTATTTATAGACTCGTCTAAACGAAGTTTGAAAGCAGTACTTCTCAACATTGGGAATAGGGTTGCATCAGTCCCTGTAGCACATTCCGTACAACTTACTGAGAGCTACGATAACATGAAAATTTTACTGGATGCTCTCGTATACGACCAACATAACTAGAGGATCTGTGGAGATTTGAAGGTAATACTAATATCATAAGTAAACTATTGCTATTGACTATGTTGTTTTTCCAAAGGTTATTTGAGAGCGTATAAGAACACTTAACTTCCCCACAGAAGTGATACAGTCCAATGCATAGATTTTTTTATCTGATAGAACAAATTCTCTAAATTCTTTAAATATTTTCATTTTTTTTCAGATTGTGGCATTTGTATTGGGAATGCAAGGGGGATACACGAAATACCCATGTTTCCTCTGCAAATGGGATAGTCGAGCGGATGAGAAGCACTATGCACAGCGTGAATGGGCATCCAGAGAGAATTTTGAACCTGGTCGCATAATGTCGTTTCAGTGCCCCTTGTACCACCAACAAAAATTTTGCTCCCACCACTTCATATTAAGCTGGGCTTGATGAAAAATTTCATCAAATCAATGAATAAGGAGGGTTCAGCAT